>JAJOZX010001474.1:102500-410000 GCA_023014485.1 Bathynomus jamesi | reverse complement strand
TTAGCGTCTAAACAAAGAGCAACGAAGAACATCATGACATCGGAATTGGCGGCAGCGCTTGATCGCACGCAACTCTCGTCAAGAAAGGCCACATATCTGCTGTTTGAGGCAGCTTCCAGCTTAGGGCATGATGCTAGCGACTACAACATCAATCGTGGATCCATTCATCGTCAGCGTGAAAAATTCCGTACCCTTAAGGCTCGGCAACTGAAGAGCGAGTTCCAAGGCAATAGTCCGTTGACTGTTCACTGGGACGGAAAACTCATGCAAGATCTGACGTCACGAGAATATGTTGACCGCTTACCTATTCTTGTATCTGGCTCCGGGACAGAGCAGCTCCTCGGGGTGCCAAAACTTCTGTCAGGAACCGCGCTGGCACAAACAAATGCCATCATAGATTGCCTGAATGAATGGGGAGTGACCGATCATGTCAAATCTATGTGTTTCGACACAACCGCGACAAACACAGGCCACCGTGGAGGAACTTGTGTTCTTCTGGAAGAAAAAGTTGGACGTGACCTGTTACACTGCGCGTGCAGACACCATGTACTGGAGTTGGTGCTACAGGCGGCATTCGCAGCATCGCTAGATTCAGTATCTACCGGTCCAGAAATTCTGCTTTTCAAGCGCTTCCATGATTATTGGACCCGCATTGACCAGCAACAGTTCCAAACTGCGGACACAGATGCGTTCACCAAAGCAGCTATTTTTAAGCATAGAACGGAGCTCATTGAGTTTGCAAAATCACAAGCACTTCAAGTTCGTGATGACTATCAGGAATTCCTCGATCTTTCCGTCATCTTTCTTGGAGGAGTTCCATACAAGGGACTAAACTTCCGCGCCCCTGGTGCTATGCACCGGGCGAGATGGATGGCTAAGGGGCTCTATGCCATCAAGATCTGGCTCTTCCGAAGACAGTTTAAACTGACGAACACTGAGGAACGCGGAATTCGAGATGTCTGCGTCTTTTCTGTTCTAGTTTACATGAAAGCGTGGGCAACAGCTCATCTGTCCATCGAAGCTCCGCTGAATGATTGGGAATTGATGAGGACGCTCCTTCGATACCCACACAAGAAGATCTCTGATGGTACCACCAAGAAGCTGTCTGCGCACCTGTGGTACCATTCGGAGGAGGCAGTGGGTCTGGCGTTCTTTGATGAGAGGATATCGATGGAAGTGAAGTGCAGCATGATTGCAGCGTTAGATCAAGAAGCCCCTCACATGCCGCCAAAACGACCTTTGGTTCTTGATACTATGTTCCTCAGTGACAGCAAAGGACTGGAGCAACTGATCACAAAGAACACCCGAGGATTCTTCTCAAAACTTCAGTTGCCAGATTGCTTTCTGCTCCACCATCCCAGTTCATGGACGTCAAACTCTGAATACGTGCAAGCTCGGGATATGGTCTCCAAACTTGCAGTGGTGAACGACAGAGCAGAACGGGCCGTGGCTCTGGTGAAGGAGCTGAACGGAAAGTTGACAGTGAAAGAAGAACAGCTCCAGTTCCTCGTTCAAGTTGTCACTGACCACAGAAAGCAACACCCAGCTCCGAACAAATCAGCATTAGTGAGGACGCGAAAGAACTAATCACTGATCAGCGTATGAGCACCAATTATTCTGCTACTGTATATGTATTTTATTTCTCAAAGTTTTGCTTTTGTTGCTTCTCCATTTTGTACCATTATTCGCCAAATTATGTCTTCTATTTTGATTATATAATAAACTGTTTGTATTCTTTGCGTTTTAAGTGTCTTACTTTCGTTATTTCACCAAATTGCCTTGTTTTTTATTATCTGGTTCGGCCCAAGCTGTGAACACTGAACAGCTTGTTGACGTCAACAAATGGGTCTTGTTTTCAGTGACGAGGGCGACCTTTAAATGATGACCAATCAGGACCAAATTTCTCTTCCGTATGTTTTACACCAAATGGAACAATTTTAGGGGGTGTCATAGGAAAATATCCATCGTTTAATTTTCCCCCTATTACCTAGTGACACCCTAATATATATATATATATATATATATATATATATATATATATATATATATATATATATATATATACACAGGGTGTTTCAGGAGGAAAGTCAATACTTCGGAAGGTGATAGTATCAGTCATTGTGAGAAAAAAGTTCATATGAACATGTGTCTAATTCTGAATGGTTACGGGATAGAGCTGTTTAAATCTGATGCGCGCGCAGCTCTTCCTCCCCCTTCCCTCCCCTATAACCTTGAACCATGTAAGCTGTAATGTAAGCATGTAACATAAGCCAATCGACAGCAGACTGTTGTGAGTGACATCATTTGGTGTTTGAAGCAGTGTTACGAATGCCACACACCTTCACACATGCCGAATATGCAGATATAGTGTATGTCTACGGTTTTTGCGATGGAAGTGCAACAGCTGCTGTTGCAGAATACCATCGACGGTTTCCGAACCGCAGAATTCCGGATCGAAGAGTGTTTACCAGGGTTTTCAACACATTGCGTGAGATTGGTACACTTCCCAGCGCTCATGTTTCATCTGAACGTGAAGGTCAACAAGATGTGGATGAAGTGGAAAACATTCTTCAATTGGTAGAGCGTAGTCCTACTACTAGCTCACGAAGAATTTCTACACGTCTCGGTGTACCACACACAAGAGTATGGCGAACATTACGTGAGGAAGGCTTGCATCCATATCATGTACAGCGTGTACAACACCTTCAACCAGGAGACGCTGCCATGCGACTGGAATTTTGTCATTGGGTAAATGCTAATCGTCGATTGCTTCGATTAATACTGTTCACCGATGAAGCTACTTTCACCCGTGACGGTATCAACAACATTCGTAACTCTCATCGGTGGTCAGACGAAAATCCAAATGCCACTGTGGAAACAAATTTTCAACATCGCTTCTCTGCCAATGCGTGGTGCGGTATCATCGATGATCAGCTGATTGGCCCTGTTACTTTAGAGAATCGTCTTACAGGACAAAGTTACCTAGAATTTCTGCAAAATGAATTGCCAGGACTATTGGAGGATGTTCCTTTGGATACACGCGCTGGTATGTACTTTCAGCATGACGGAGCTCATCCACATTCTACCCGTCTGATGATGCAATACCTAAATCAAACTTTCCCTAGTCGATGGATCGGCCGCGGTGGTCCCATTCAATGGCCACCAAGGTCTCCAGACCTCTCTCCGTTAGATTATCGTTTGTGGGGGTGGATGAAAAGTCAAGTTTACAAAAGAAAGGTGGATACACGAGACGAATTGCTCGCGCGCATCTTGGATGCTGCTGCCCGCATAAAGGAACGTCAAGATCAACTCAGACGAACAACACGCGATCTTCGCACACGAGTTGCAAAGTGCATTGAGGTTGACGGTGGGATTTTCGAAAACGTATTGTAAACTGTAACAAATTTGTCATTTCTGTATCTGATACCATTCAAAATGCCAATGTTTAAACATTAAATGTTAGAAACAGTAATTGGTTTCTCTTTCTTGATTACCATTAACAATGCTTTTGTATTTGTAGATTCAAACAGCTCTATCTCCGTAACCATTCAGAATTAGACACATGTTCATATGAACTTGTTTTCTCACAATGATCGATACTATCACCTCCCGAAGTATTGACCTTTCCTCCTGAAACACCCTGTGAGTATATATATATGGGATGAATTTCACAATTAAACACGTGAAATGAATGAATGATGCAAACCCACAAGGTAAAAGAAAAATGATTCCAAGGCCTTTCGTGTATTCAGAAGTACTCATTCCCTGTATACACGAAAGGCCTTGGAATAATTTTTCTTTTTCCTTGTGGATTTGCATCATATATATATATATATATATATATATATATATATATATTATATATACACAGGATGTCTCATAAATCATCGCAAGTTATATAGCCTTCATACGGGCTATTTTCACAATACATCTTAAAAATATGAGGCGGTGGCCTATCTATGCAAGTGGGAGTAGGGAAACATAAAATCGGACCCTACTGGAATACATTAATAACGTATTCCGTAGGATTATTATTTATAATTAATTTATGTTATATTATTAATTTATATATAATTTACATTTTGACAATGATTAACTTCTGCCCCTCGCACCAAATGGTCGAAATTATTAACCTTGTATCTGATCAAGAAATTTTCAACTGATCAAAGACTTATTAACAATTAAGCAGCATATAACAATTACGTAAACAAAATAATGGTTTGATTGTAATTTTTACAGACTTAACATAACTCAAGTTCATGATGGCGTCACTAACTGACGTTAACTAATTTGTGTTAACACAGTAGTCATTTTCCTATGATAAATGATGCGGCTGTTTTTGGTTTACATACAAAATTATAGTCCTTTGAGCTGTTTTACGAGTGCATATTTTATGACCACTACTTAAATATAATTCTTTAGGCAGTGGTTATAAGAAATAACCGCTGTCTGAGCAGGTTTATGACGCAACAAATATGCCCTGATTTATGAAACGCAATTTTGAAAAATTATTTTTTTCTCCCTTTCTATTTCAACGATTTTTTTTCAGTATTTGAGTGGGTTCGGGTCTGAGTTTCAGTCAGAGGCCCTACCCGATGCTCTTCCCAAGGGACAGAACTCTCCCCAAGTATGTCCCTACGGCCTCTACGCGGAGCAGCTTTCAGGAACAGCTTTCACAGGTCGGAGGACGTTTTTTTTTTTTTTAAAGGATTTACACTCCTTTGCTACCGTGTAATGAAAGAAATAAGATTATACTTTGAGTGCCTAGTGCCAAACTTTACTGTCGGACAAGACTACAAGACGTAGTAAAACGCGTTTCTGTACTTTGTCATTTTAATTAGTATCCTAAAGTACAATCCAGTACCTCTGTAACAAGTACCTCTGTAACAACTACAGAGTCACCACTGTTCCATAAATTCATATCCAAGTTTCTCTGTACAAAATCAATTATTTTGAAAAATTTTAACTTAAATTTTCAGACTTTAGTGACAACGCATCAAAGTTATCAATTTTATATTTACGAGTAATTGTAAGCATAACCAATTATTTTGCGCTCTTACTTCAACGATGTATACTGCGTACATATGAATATACAACTCCGGACCAAAAAAACAGAATACGGTCTCAAATGCGCAAATGCAAATGTTGTGGGTTCACTTGCATTTGTAAATAGAATTGTCAATAGTCACGTTTATTAGGAAATCTTAGAATACTTCAGCTGGAGTCTGAAGAACAGCTGTATGGAGACGAACCATTTATTTTGCAACATGACCTGCTGGCCCCACCTTATGCGGCTCGTGCAACATCTGCGTGGTTTCATGCTCATAAAAATGAAGTACTCCGTGGCTAGCTAATTCTCCCGATCTTAATCCGATAGAAAATCTTTGGAACATTGCTAAACAGAGATCCAAAAGCGTAAACCAGGAACGCTTAGTGAACTGAAGAGGTGTTTGATGACAACCTGACAATCGATAACTACAGAAGAATGCAAGAAGTTTGTCGACTCGATGCCACGTCGATTGGACCCCGTAATCAGGGCTAAAAAGTGGACCAACTAAATACTAAGACGCAGAGTTAAAAAGTCCTTGATAAAGGTTTAATGTTTAATAAATATAATTAATTTATTTTATTTTTTGTAACACCTGACAAGCTATTCTAATATTTTGGTATGTCGCTGTGCTGTGCTGTCGCCGTCGCTGTGTCGTTGTCGCTATTTAATAAAGTTTTTACTATATTTTACTTTTTCTCAAAACTGGCACACATAGACGTCTTTTTATAATGACGTCACAAATACTCGATATTCCTCATAAAAATATACAACTTTTGAAGGTATTATGAGGGTCAGGAGCACATATGAGACACTATTCTAGTTTTTGGTCCGGAGTTGTACATGCAGAGGGAGGGTGTGGCAAATGTCAGGAGCATCGGTTATATTATTTTATTAACAGGGGATGATAATGAATGTGTGAATTGAGAGTACCATTAACTTGAAAGGAAATTTTAATACGTTTCACACAAATGTGTTAAACCTTTTGAAGTGTTTAAAACGTAAAAAAAACAGAACGTCAGAAGACTTCCTCATTACCTATTACCCTGTGGCAAAAGTCATTACCACAGGAAATGAAGAACTGTTCTGACATGTTTTATGTTTATATCTCAAATACTTCAAAAAGTTGAACACAATTGTGTAAAAAGTATTGAAATTTGTTTACAAATTAACGGTGCTGAATTCGAAAATTTATTTCAAACACTGTTAATAAAATAATATATTTGATATGACCAGGGCCGGATTAAGCATTGTTAGGGCCGGGGGCGATGAATATTTTCGGGCCGGTGTCACTAGAAAAACACAATCCTTTACCTGATACATCATACATGAGTGATGTGATCAGCTGACTGGGATCAATCAACAGAAAACGAAACAAAAATGTGATTACAAAAAATGTATATTTTGATCACATAAATGGGATACTAAACCAGGTTTTGTAGAAGGGGAATCTAGAATTTTTGTCTTCCTCACGGTCGACCAATTATTTCAACGGTAGATTATAGCGTTTACATAGTTTCTTGGGGTCGGTCAGCATCTTGGGGCCGGTCAGCATCTGGGGCCGGGGCTTTGCCCCCATTATAATCCGCTACTGGATATGGCTCCTGACTTTTGTCACACCCTATATATATATATATATATATATATATATATATTAGTTTCTTTATTTTGGATTGACAGTTTCTTCAACGAGTAGTACAGTACAGTACAGTATAAGCGAAAAGTACAAGAAACTATTACCACCATATTTGAGGGTTATTTTCGGTTGGACCCTCAAATTATTACACGTATATATGAAATTTATAAATTTTATTCATATATATATATATATATATATATATATATATGATAGACACTAATCTGTGATATATTTCATTAGCAAAACTTTAATTCATTTCAGCTCCAAGAGAGGCAAACAAACGGTCATGGCTGTACAGAATTCTGCCTGCAGTCCAACACGTTCCTTTCAAGCCTTTGGATCACAAATTCCTCAATTACAACTTCAAGACTCAGGAACCGAATCCTAATCAGGTATAATGGTACACCTTTCGGCAGTAAAATTAAATTATTTCTTACCCAATGAACTCGGGGTTCTAGCTCCTAATTTGAATGCTGACATACAATTCTATTATTACACTTCCATAGTTTGTACCATTGGTTATACCAAGGTCAGAACAACCAAGGCGGCAGCCCAGTGGTTCTTAACCTTTTCAAGTCCACGTACCATCTTTTGTCACACTTCTTTTCTAAGTACCACCAATGTAAGAAAGGTGGTACCATTTAACAAAAACAATAGTTAGGAGACTACTAATATCACCTTTGAAGACATGATGATCAAAGTAGTTATCAATTAGCTTAAACTGCGTGGTTATAACCTTTTGGCGTACCACCTAAAAAACCTCCGCGTATACCACAGGTTGAAAATCACTGCGTGATTAAGTCGAAAGATAGTTGAGGCCCTACGTCGCATGACTTTGGTATAACCATCTGTACAGCCGTGTGTGTAAATGAGTATAAATGAAACTGAATGTTCTTTGCAAATAATAAAGTATTCGAAGAGTACACTGTTAGTAGATCATAAGTAAATCAAACGGTTCGCTTCTTGACAAGAAGAGTCCCCTGGAATTTAGAGAAAAAACACAAAGGACACTGTTGGGAATCAAAGAAAATCTTTCATACTACTTTCGATATATCTTCAAACTACAAAAATTATTCTTCAAATACCTTACATTCAGATTACACTAGGCTCAATCATAGTTTTTAAAGTAGGCATAGCAGGCAGGATTTAGAGGACATTTCTACCGTAGGATTTCCCACGTAGTTAGATTTTTTTTTACAGAAAATATCCATCGAGTTTGAAGTTCCGTCACGGTCACTGTTTACTTTTTCCCAATTTCGGAATTTGCACTTCGAATATTCCCATTTACGGACTATCGATCGTAATGGGAATAATGATATGTTGAGAGCAATTTCTTTCGAGTCCTCACTATACTGTACATTACATCTATTTCTTTCTCTTCTTTCTCGTTTTATTTATCCCTTTAATTGTATGTTCTTCTTTATATTTCTTGATGAGGGAATGCGTGCTCACTGAAACGTTAAATTTTCAATTCATGATTCGTTCCTTATAATAATTAAAATTTCAGCTCCGTTGGCATCCATTCGACATTCCAGAAAGTCCTTCGGATTTTGTGGACGGACTGAGAACCGTTTGTGGGTCTGGAGACCCTCTTTCTAGACACGGGATCGCCATTCACGTTTACGTATGCAATAAGAGCATGCGAGACACTGCCATCTACAATTCTGATGGAGATTTCCTGATAGGTAAGAACTTTAGTGAAGTGAAATGAATCTAGATTGGGAGATAAAATCATTGATAACGCTCGAATGGAAAGGAAGAAATAAAATCCTGGATATCATTACCGATTTCTCAGAATGGGGGTTGAGTACTATACTGAAATTATGTTGGAATTAAAGTCCTATATATATATATATATAAGGAACAAGAGGACGAGAAAGTGGTACATGTTTATTAGTCAGACGTTTCAGAAATTCAATTTCCATCATCAGTGCTAAGAAATAAAAAAGTGACCCAATATAGTAAAAGATTTTACACAATATATTTGTACAGTCTTATGATAATAATTTAAAGTAAAAAAAAAAATTACATAAAATGTAGAGAGGTAAGCTAACGCGTATAAATGTTATAGGGTGAAAAGAATATTGAAAGCAAAACTTACCGGGTTATTGTACGAGGGAGGGGTGGTTTAATCTAATTGTATAAAGGTTGGAAATGGTCGACTGTTAAAGTATTCATGTTAGAAGTTGAAGAATGATGGCGGATTTTTTTTTCAATGATGGTACAGGAGAATTATTGGTTATTATTCGTTTTTTGACCCAGTCACACCCAGCTATAACAGCAATATATATTGAATGACCAATCAAAACTGAATAAGAAAATATATATATTATCTTGTGCAAATTTGTATAAAATGTGTTTTTTTATTAAAATATATTTCCTATTTTTGGTTTTTTTTCAATATATATATATATATATATATATATATATATATATATATATTGACTATTTGGTGAATATTTCTTATTTTTGGTGATTCTGGCTACTTCTGCGTAATTCAATTTGTCCTGTTTTACAAATAAATCATTTTTAGCAATTGTTCGTCTGTTGAACTCTGTTCAGTTTGTTTTTTTGTGACTAGAAGTATGACGTGTCAGTTATGCATAGTTGATTTTGAAGACGTGATCCGCCATATTGCCCTCGATAAAGACAAGAGTTTAGACCTTTTTTTCAATCACGGAATAATTTAGACATCCGTGACCTGCCCTAAATGCAATAGTACTTGTATTTTAAGAAAAGGCCAGAAGGTCTTTAGGTGCCGTAAAAAAAATCCT
This sequence comes from Bathynomus jamesi, assembly GCA_023014485.1. Taxonomy (NCBI): domain Eukaryota; kingdom Metazoa; phylum Arthropoda; class Malacostraca; order Isopoda; family Cirolanidae; genus Bathynomus; species Bathynomus jamesi. The sequence continues at coordinate 400,540 of JAJOZX010001474.1, read as the reverse complement.
AAAAATAAACGTGTGTCGTTTCAGTTTAAGGGCAGGCGAAATTTAGCGGACTACCCATGCAAGGTTGACACATGTTATTACATTATCATTTGTATAATTTAGGTCTCGGGGGTACGGGGGCTCACGCATCACAAATTGATCGGTCCTAATGTTTTGCGGATAGTTCAGTACGTGACACCGGTTAGGTCAACTGTACGCCCTTGATGATTGGTTAGGTTAAATCATGATATTTTCGTTTAAATTCGTTAGTTTAAACGAAAATGACGAGTGCAAACTTTTCTGGTTAATTTTGAGGTGTTTTGTACGAAACTGCCATCCGTTTCCTGTGCAAATGCGTAGTTTTCAAGATGACAATATCTCGAAAACTACGCATTTGCACAGGAAACGGATGGCAGATTCGTGCAGAACACCTCAAAATTGACCAGAAAAGTTTGCTCTCATTATAAAAAGAGACTGGGTCAAAAAACGAATAATTACCGAATTATTTAGTTATGTTTAAGTTGAAGGCAGAACTGTAGTCGTTGAAGGTTGGTTTTGTACTAAGGATATATGCAGGGCTGCCAAATAATTTTCATCAAAAGTACCAAATATTCCAAAAAGGTACCAAATTAATAAAGTTAATTTAATAAAGTTAAATATTTATCCACTGTTCTCTAAACATGACTATCATAATACCTTGCCAACAGGACAAGTTGCTTAATGGTTGCTATATCAGTTGTTTCATCAATAATTAGTGAAAATTTAATGTTCTTTAACTGAGAAACAAGATTGTTAAAGTAAGTATCACCAATAATACTGCGAAAAATACCTGTTCCTTTGGTTCTTGCACATTTAATGTCTTTAGCAATTTTAGAGTCTGGACATGCATTCGAAATAAGGCCAAGCAAGTGATCCAGTATTGCAACAGGTAAATTATGCTCTGCAACAAAGGTACATAGTTTTAACTCTGATGCAGCTACTTGAGTTTTCGCTTTTCACTCATTATCTAGAGGGGTTTCATTTATTAGTAAAGAAAAAGCACAATTTTGAAGACTAGAACACTAACGTACCACAATGCTACCACTGCTAACAGAAGTTCAGAACTGACAAATGAGACCGTGAGACGACGTGACTGTGAGCACGGTGAGCGTCAGATTTTCGAACGATGCCAAACGTCACTAAAGTAGTAGTGACTAAAAAGCGCTAAAAAGGCTGTTTGGAGAAGTTGTAAGCTATAATGAACTGTCTCACATTCGAACGCTTCTGTATAAAGTCAGAGTAATATATCGCTTAATAAAATGATCAAATAGTACCAAATTTCATGAAAGTCGTACCAAACGTACCAAAGGGGTAAAACGTATCAAATTTGGTACGTTAATACCAATTTTGGCAGCCCTGTATATAGGGATCGAGAATGCGGAGGTCGGTTGGTTGGTATGCTGAATTGATGATCTTGAAATTGGTGGGGAGCAGTGGGTGATTGTGGAGGTGGCAATGATCTCTTATTGCCGATTTCGATGGTTTATTTAAAGGTTGTGATGTTCTGGTAGAAATGCCGCGATGTTCGTCCACTCTTGTTTGATATTGGCGAATGGTGCTGCCAATATAAATATAACTCGCTTTGCAGTGAGTGCAGTTGAAACAGTAGATAGTGGACGAGACGAGGGGCTGGTTTTTTTTTCTTTATGGTTGAGATACGATTTAATGCTATTATTATTGGTGAATACAAATTGAAGGTTAATTTGAGTGTAAAGAGGGGTGAGTAGGTGGCGAAGTTCTGATTGTATTTTGTAACTAATATAGTCGTAGTAGGGAAAAGAAAAGTATTTTATATTTTTTTTAACAGTGGGGACTTTAAGAGGGGGAGTTGATAAATGTTGTTGAGAAAATTTCTAGTTAGAGATTATAATAAATGTTTTGGGAAGGAGTTATTAATGCTGAAATTGTGAATGAATTCTATTTCGTTGTGAAAGGATAATTAGGAGGAACAATCCTGCTACATTGTTATATTTGATGAATTGGTAATGCAGTCTGGCGGCAGTGAACTTACGCGGGAATATTTCGAGCAAGATGGCGCAAAATGCCACATATCATAAAAGGGGTATGGCTCATATTCAATTCTCTTTCGATGCCCGAAGTATTTCGGAAGCTATCTTCCTTCGGAGACATTTAAGACGAAATGTTTTCTGGCAACAATTTTCACCATCACCCACGAAAGAGGTGCGGCACAATATCGCGAACAACATTCAGATGATTTTTGAGGATGTATTGCAACGTACCTTCAACAACATGCAGTTGTTCAATTATTCAACATGTTCAACATGTTCAATTGCTCCTACAGAATAACTTGGATCAGTTTCAGTACTTACTGCGATTCAGGTAGCTTTCACATAGTGTATATACTGTAGATGGAACTCGATTCTTGATATATATATATATATATATATATATATATATATATATATATATATATATATACAGGGCGTCCCAAAAAAATGTATACACACTTTAACAGCTGATAGCTCAATTGATGTTTCTTTCTTTCCAAGTTAAACCCATTAGAATTAATAATGGCAGTCAGACTAAGCTTTGAACAAAGGAAATTCATTCTAAAATGCTACTGGAAGTGTGAAAACGCAGTTGAAGTGCAAAGACAGTTTAGGAGGGAGTTTCAAACAGATCCACCAACGCGACTTACCATCACTCGAATTAGAGATAAGTTTGAAGCCAATGGAACTGTTCAGAATGTCCACAAGAAGCGTTCCGGAAGACCACGGACATCGACAAGCCCCACAAAGCAAGAAAGAGTACTGGAAACGTATCACCAAAGTCCAAGAAAATCTGTGCGGCAAGCGAGTCGTGAGGTAGGAATTTCAGAATCGTCTGTCCAACGCATTTTGAAGCGCTGTCAATGGAAAAGTTACATTCCAAGATTAGTCCATGCTATTAATGAAGATGATCCGGACCGAAGAGTGGAGTATTGCGAGTGGTACTTGGCACGATGTGGATGTGGATTGGACGAAGGGGTTTCGTAGAATACCCTCCGCGTTCACCAGACCTCACACCACTAGACTTTTTTTTATGGGGATACTTAAAAGACAAAGTCTACGCTATAAAACCTGCAACAGTCGCTGAATTGAGAGCAGCCATTGAACGAGAATGCACACAAATACCAAACGAAATGTTTCGTGATGTTTGCGATTCCATTGCTTCGCGTTATCAGCAGTGCCTGGACCAGAACGGACGTCAGTTTGAAAACAGGCGTTGACAAAACAATTAAATAATGTCTGTAGATTCTATTACATTTTGAAAATGAAATGTATTTTAATAAACACTGCCTTTATAATTATTTAAAGTGTGTATACATTTTTTTGGGACGCCCTGTATATATATATCGAGAGAGAAAGAGAGAGAGACTACATCAAATTTAAATCAGTTTCCACCACCAGAATATTTGCATAACTGTGCGAACCTCTCGAAAATTCTTTACAGCTTTGCTTGTCCCATTTTGTATAGAAAATGATTGCATATCTGTTATTTAGAATCTTATGCAAGGTGTATATATAATGCATACTCTACATCCGCATCGAACTGTAATTAATTTAATCTATAATCTAAAGTAATTTAGAAATTTATTGGATCACCTGAAGATCAGGGCCCCCAGCCTTCTTTAGCTAGTCTTATAAGGCTAACTAACGAAAATATCACGACTTAACCTAACCAATCGTCAAGGGCGTACAATTAACCTAACGATTGGTTAGGTTAAGTCGTGATATTTTCGTTAGTTAGCCTTATAAGACTAGCTAAAGAAGGCTGGGGGCCCTGATCTTCAGGTGAGCCAATTTATTTATGAAAATGTAATCGCAAAGGAAATTGAAGCTAAAATAACGGATACAATAATTACCTAATTAACATATTTATTTCGTATTTAAGATTAGTCATACGCGCAAATTTGTCTAAATAAGTAAAATTATCTTGAATATTACTGTTGACATTTCCGTTAAGATATAAGTAGTAACTGATATTACAGTTGCTAAATTTAGAAGATTTGCTTAACGCTCGAGAAATCCTTTTAAATTCATGTTAAATCCATTCAATAAGAGACAATATTTATGCCAGTTAACGCTTGGATTGTCTCTCTCTCTCTCTTAACGCTAGAAAGCCGGCGTGGCTTTTTACAATAGAAGTTTATTAGTGTTCAGTAAAAATAAATTAATTCAACTTATAAATGTAAACTTCATTATAGGGTTACGTAGACCCAACGCTAGTCGCTATATGTGCGGTCCCACACTGGCCTTCTACGGTTAAAAGAGGTAAATTCATACGGTTACGTAGAATGGATGGAGGTAAAATAATAATTAATGGCATAAATGTAGTAACTATATTACTAAAGGTATTTAGATATTTAAAGTATTTTAAAACAAAAATGTAAGTAAGTATAATGAAATACACCAATATAATGCGCTATTATGTTAAGTTATTATTATTATTATTATTATTATTATTATTATTATTAATTAATTATTATTTATCATCAGATAAGTTTAAAATGAAGTGATGTTGTAATTCTGTTTCCACGAGTTCTCTTGAACATGTCTTTTAAGACGATTTTCCTTATAGTAAATAGTTTTGTGGGTAATAGCTTCCTTCGTTCACTTCCCTATGCGTGTCTCGCGGAGGTGTTCAACCAACCAATTCCTCAGAGGATTCTACTGTAAAAGCGTGTACATTATCTTTATTTACTTATTTTTTCCAGCTCGATGTCACTCGTAACTTTGGATGAGTTGAAACCTCTCTTTCTAAAGCCTGTTTGTTTGATGAAGGCTAAGAACTATTCGTAACACATTTTAAGGATCACTTAAAGTTGATATTATTTTTCTTGGAAATATTTGTCGTTCAAAATCGAAAGCAGATCATGTCGTTAAAAAGTGTCGTTCCGTTTTTCATATCAATCATTTCCGATTTACCTTCGCCACAACGATAAAGCCAGGGCATATCTATTCTCACTCTGGGTATGGGAGCGTGGTATATCCTTCGTGTACGCGCAACTTTTCCTTTCACATTTTAAACTCTTGTCTATTTCATATTATGGCTAATACAGTTCCAAGAAGTTCGAGCATCCCAGTTGGAACGGCGAATAAGTATGCAAGGTCCAACCGTTATCCCCTTTACAGAATAAATGTGTTATATATATATATATATATATATATATATATATATATATATATATATATATATATATATATATATATATATATATATATATATATATATATATATATATATATATTAATATATATAATAATATAATATAATATAATATAATATTGTATTATTTGAGACTTTTGCTTCATAGTCAGAATTCTGTTACCTTCCACTGTCTACAACGCAGACTTGTAAATGTGAATTTCTCTCATTCGATGACATAAATTGTCTACTATTTTCGTCTATTTAGGTTTTCCAAATCTCTTCTTTAAAAACAAAGGTCTCATGTTAGATTTCATGGTTATTACAGTTATTTGAACATGGTTATTTCATGTTTTTTTTTTTTAGCCACTTTTAGCAAGTTGCCTAAACTTTGGCTTATTGTTGTGTAAAATCTGGCATTCTAACTGTATGGAATTCTTTCGCAGTTCCCCAACAAGGGACGCTGAAAATTACGACTGAGTTTGGCAAGATGGATGTCAATCCAAATGAAATTGCAGTTGTGCAACAAGGAATGAGGTTCAGCGTCGAGGTTGATGGGCCATCAAGGGGTTATATTCTGGAAGTGTACGACAACCACTTTGTTCTTCCGAATCTTGGACCAATAGGTATGTTAATAATATATATATATATATATATATATATATATATATATATATATATATATATATATATATATATTAGAGAGAGAGAGAGAGTTGACAAAAGTAGACCCTTTGTTTTTTCTGTATTTTTTATTTGATAATAAAAGTCAATAAATAATAACAGATTTATTGAATAAATATATTTAGAATTGTATTGCTTTCCTCTTTACATTATGTAAAGGGGACACACGTTCTGGCACTCCATTGATGAGCTTTACCATTTGTTCTTGAGGACAGTCAGCGTGGTATCCATTTATTTTTGTAAAGTTATGTGTGTGTGTGTATATATATAATGAAAATAACTACGAAAGAAAAAGAAGCCACGAAATAGTGCTCAAGCTCTTTCGTCTAATAACATCCTCAGGAACACTGAAATTAATAACAAGTTCGAGACTATATCTAGGTCACAAAGAAAAACAAAAATAATATGATTGGCGCAGAGAATATTTTAGGAGGAGCATATAATTCACGTGAAATACTTACCAGAGTTTTAACGCCTTGCCCTTATTATCTAAATCTGATCTGAAAGAATTCAAAATAACAGGATCGAGCGAAAAATGGCTCTGACTGAGGTTGAAATTGTTTGCAAGTTGAATAATGGCAAACTCAAGAATATTTCTACTAACAATGTTGCTTTAGTGCAATGAAACTGAAGCATTATTCCAATCAGTATAATGGGATAACTCTGATAAATGGACAAAAGGGCACTGGACAACTGTCCCTTTCTCTGGGAATATTGATGCTGTTTTACACGCGTGTGCAAATCCTTTCCCATCCATCCACTGTAAAAGGAATCACATTGTTTGCAACCAATTTTATAGATAATGCCTGAATTATTGGTAGGGCTATTTTTTACTATACTATTCTTCACAATATTGTCATATGAAAATACTACATTAATATTCAAAAGTTCAAGTACATTAGCAATGCCTAAAAAGCCCAGAAAATGGAAGTACTGAAATATTCTTCGACAAAGTGCGAGGGTTATTATTCACACGATAGAAAGTTCGTTTTGCCTTGTTAAGACAAGATTAAAAAAAAGCAGGTGGGTAACACAAATCACTTCCAATACTATTGATTTTTTCTAACTCGGCATCCATGTATTCCGGACTGACGATCCTTAGAGCGCGGAGAAACATTGAAAAAAATATGGCTTTCTTGATGGGGGTGTCATGTCCGGAGTAAAAGTGTACAGTATATGTACAGTATATAGTTAAGTTTGTTTCTGGGAAACTGAAAACGCAAAATTAAAAGGAAGACCAAGGAAACAACATACAGCATGACTTTAATACAAATTTCAACTTTTCGATTCATGTAACCCTCATCATCAGGGCAAGTTCTAAAATTATAAAAAATAAAAACATAAACAGGAAATTTATGATTAAGTGAAGGTTTAAGTTAAAAAAAATATGAATCAACTCCAGTAATCTAAGATCATTACTGTTATTACTTACACTTAAAATCTTAAAAACATCTGATGAAAATGGCGTGTCACACCCAAGTGAATGTTCTTGTATTATTGACTCCATTGGGTTACTAATGGGACGACCGGCGCGAGACGACCTACCCAAATGCTGGTCAATGCAGAACTGAAGAAACCGAATGGTACTGCCAATATACGACGCGCTCTTGCAGTGCGAGCAATCATATTTATAAACGCATGATGAGCATAAAGGGGAGTGAATCTATTCTTAAAACCAAGGTAAGATCCTATAGTGGAAGTATTTGCAAAAACAAATTTAAAATTAACTTGGGGCGGGGCGGAATTTCTTCAGGGCTGTGGACAAGTCCTTCTCAACCTTGTCACTAACAAGACCGTAGTAAGAAATGTAATGTAACAATTGTCTTTAGAAACATTATATACAGATATTTTAGGTCGATAAATATTGTCAAGAAATTTAGAATTATATTTATAAATTAATTTCTGAGAAAAACCACTATAACTAAAAAAGTTAATTAAAAAACCGAATTCATTACGTAGACTAATATAGGATGAACGTAAGTGATATGATCTATAAAGAAGGGTCCGAATGCAGTTAACCTCGAACAAAAATGGTGTCGAAGCCAAAAAAACTTGTATCGAAACCTGTAAAAGTTGATTTACGAAATACTGAAGTAGAAAATGAACCATTCAACATCTCAATAGACAGATCGATTGGGTGAAAATCAACAGGACAGGTATCAAGGTCCAGTTCTTCAAAATAACACGTGGAAATATTTACCAGAGTGGGACTCAAAGGGGAACCCATGGCAGCACCCTACTTTGTATAGCACCCTACTTGTATCCCCGATCTTCTTGGAGATAGGTCCAACATTCTGAATTTGTTTCTCGCCACTCATCCTCCTTACTATGTTAAACTTTTTTTCTCCGTTGGGCTCCTCTGACCACAATCTTATGTGTTTCCTGTCCTATCACTCCAGTTCGGCCTTTGGATCCTCCCAAGAGAAGATGCCTTTGGCACTTTGGCGCTGCTGATTGGGGACCCTTAGGCAATACTTGTTGGGTTTTCCATGTAATGATTACTGCTTTTGTGGCCGAGGTCCCTCCGGGTGCGCTGAGCGCATCACGGAGGTCATTCTCTCAGGCATGGAGGCGTACATTCCATATTCTATTCCTAATACTAACGCAAAAAAAAAAAAAAATGGTTTAACTTTGCTTATTCAAATGTCATCTGCAACAGGTAGGAAGCTTTCAGAAGGTACTCGGCTTATATTTCTGGCCAGAATCGTACAAAATCTGTTCTCTGACTCGCCAAAAATAACTTCTTCAGACAAAACTGTGAAAACCTACCTAATTCTAATTCTTCTCGTTCTTTCTGGCATCTAGCCAAGAACCTATCCAACAACTTTATTTCTTCTTTCTCTCCTCTTTTCCATTCCGAGTGCTCAGTTGCCGCTCTTTTCCTGATAAAGCTGAACTCTTTGCTCAGACTTTAGCCTCCAACTCAACCCTGGATGATTCCGGTGCTGTTCCTCCATCTCCTCCTCCCCTTTGAATTAATTATTTCTCAAATTAGAATATCTTCCAAAGATGTTTTTGCTGTCCTATCTGGGCTCAACTCTACGAAAGCGTACAGTCCTGATAGTGTCCCTTCTGTTGTTTTTAAGAGCTGTGCTTCTGTGCTAACACTGCCTAGGCACACTCTTTCATATTTGCCTTTCATCTAGTACTGTCCCAAAGAAGGGTGACCACTCTCAACCCCTCCAACTATTTATTGTCCAAGTGCTTTGATTTCTTGCCTTTCTTAAAGTTTTTGAACCTATCCTTAATAGGAAGATTCTTAAACAACTCTCTTCTCACAAACTTATTTCAGATCGTAAGTATGAGTTCCGCAAGGGCCACTCGACTGGCGATCTTCTTGCATATCTCTGACTCTTGGTCATCCTCCTTTCGGGATTTCGGTGAAACCTTTGCTGTTGCGCTAGACATATCAAAAACTTTTACTAGAGTGTGACACAAATCCCTAATTTCGAAACTGCCCTCCTTCGGTTTCTCTCCTTCTATCTGTGCCTTCCTTTCTGATTTCCTTTCTGGCCGATCTATAGCTGCGGTTGTAGATAGTCACTGTTCTTTTTCTAAAGCTATTAATAGTGGTGTTCCTGAGGGCTCTCTCCTGTCTCTCACTCTTTTCCTTTTATTTATCAATGATCTATTAAGTCACACTTCCTGTCCTATCCACTCCTATGCCGATGATTCCACTCTTCACTTCTCCACCCGCTTCACAAAGCGTCCCTCTCAGCAGTCACTCCATGATTCACATAGAGCGGCTATGCACCTGACCTCTGATCTTTCTACTATCTCAGATTGGGGCAGAGAAAACCTTGTGGTTTTAGAAACACAGTTTCTTCATCTGTCTACTCGCCACGATCTTCCACACTACTATTTCCTATCCTCAACAATGCATAATTCAGTCCTTCTTCTTCTTCTTCTCTTAACATTCTTTGTGTTTCTTTTTCTCGTAATCTTTCCTGGAAAGATCACATATACTCTTTCTAAAACATCTTCTAAAATGTTAAGTGTGCTGTTCCAGCTCCGCAGTTTCTTCACTCCCACTCAGTTGCTGTCTCTGTACAGGGGTCTTGTCCGCCCTTGTATGGAGTACGCTTCTCGTCTGTGGGGTGGCTCAACACACATGGCTGTACTCAGTGCTGTGGGAACGCGTGGGAACGGCGTTCCCTCACTATTTCAAATAAATCCGAACTTACAAATCTCTAACGTCATGAAATTTTAATTCCCACCCCTAGAAGAAATATGAGAAAGAATCATTAACTGTTTCATTTCTTTTAGCTTCGACTGAGGCAATGCTAGCCTATAAAGATCTGGTGAAACAGTCACCACGGCGTACCAGTTGTTAACTTTTTTTTAGTTAATCATTCCAGTTGTTAGCTATTTTTATTGATCGTACTGGATGTCATATATCTAATGACACTGGAAATACTGCATCTTCAACCTTGGAATATATCCTAATATCCAGTGCATATGACCTCAAAATATCGCTGAAATTGGTCAGATTTCAAAAGATTTCCCGGGGGACTTACAGTGCCCCCGGACCCCCAGCTGTATGGGCTCGCCGCCCTCGCCATTGTCCCCCCCGCATCTGAGTAACACTTTCAAAATGCGTTCCCTCACTTCTTTATTTAGCACTACACCACTCAGTCACCACTGGCTGTACTTGAACGAATAGACTCAAAGGTTTTTCGTCTCATCAATTCCCCGCCTCTTACTAACTGTCTTCAATTCCTCTCTCTTCGCCGCAATGTTGCCTCTCACTCTTTACTGTAGCTATTATAATGGACACTCCTCTCCTGAACTCTCTAACTGCATGCCTGCAAGATATATTGGTAAACAATGACTTAACGTCATAACTATGCATAAAACATTATTAGAACTCAGACTATGAATTTCATGAACGAAGGATTAAGATTTTTTTTTTACCAAACAAACGCTGGTAAATTTCAAGCGTGAATAAAAACAGCAATGATCTTAGATTAATGGAGTCGATTTACTGTATAATTTTTAACTTAAACCTTCATTTAATTGTAATTTTCCTACTTTGAATGTTTTAATGTGGGTTTTATCTTGTAATTGTTTTAATTTTTAATTCTCTTTTAATTTTAGAACTTGCCCTGATGATGAGGGTTGTATCCCTCGAAACTTTGGAAGTTATATTAAAGTCATACTGTATATGCTTATTATTCCCCCCTCTTTCTTTCACACACATATATATATATATAACCTTTGGTTAGCTTCCGCCCGAATTGTTCATTCTGACGAAGGTCAAGCTTTTCACTCTACCTTAGACCTACAGTTTAACGTGGAATCCGAACCACGCCCCATCAGTAGCCCAGCGTCTTAACCACTAGGCCACCTAGGGTACCCATTTATCTACCAACACTTTCTTTATTGTGTAGAAGGATGAACAGCTGGGTTTTGCTGCGCGCCGGCTGCCGTCGGGTCTCGAACCCGGGGCCGATGGATTCGTAGTCAGCGACGCTAACAACTACACCACCGAGGCGCTACGCCTATATATATATAGGGCGCTACCCTATATATAGGTGGCGCAAAAGTTGAGTCAAAGGAGCTAGAGAGACTTGATCTTTTCCGTTCTATGGCCGCCAACAATTTTAAATAAAAATTACCTTTTTAGTTAAAAAATTTATAATTTATAATTTATGCAGTGATGACCCTTTGACTCCTGACTTTCGCCACCCTAGGGTGGCGCAAAAGTGTGTGTGTGTATATATATATATATATATATATATATATATATATATATATATATATTGTACATTGTTGTTTTTCAGGAGCAAATGGGTTAGCGAATCCGAGAGATTTCTTAACTCCTGTCGCATGGTATGAAGACAGATACGTTGAAGACTATCGGATCATCTCAAAATATCAAGTAAGAATTATTCAAATTCCTTTAAAACAATGGTCACAACCACCGTTCAGTTTTGTATAATAAACTTTAGTAAAGAACACCAACGGCCTAACTTAACCAAGCATACTGACGATGTCCTTCAGTCAGAGTCGAGCGAGATTTAAGAATGCAAACCTAACTCCCGAAATGGTAATTGCATCCTAAATAGAAGATGTTGCTCTAGGCGGTTACTGCGTTCCCAATTTATTTATCTGATGATGGACTTTTTTTGTATTAGCATTTTGGTCAGTACTTTCGTTATTATTGTTTGTTTTACTCTTTTTTAGTTTATTTTATTATTTTTTTTTTATCTATTTATTTTTTTTGCGTATGGGTGGGCTGGAAATAGAAATGATTTTTGTGGAGGCTTCATGGGTTTAGCAGTTTAAATTCAAGTAATGAAAAGGATGATGTCGAGTTTTCCTCTTTCGTTAATTGGATTTTATCGCTTTTTTTCAGTTGAGGCATTATTAGTTTTTACCTTTTGTGTATAATGGCCATTGCTACCTCTTCACCGATTCTTTCAAAGACGAGTGGTTAATAATAATAATTAGTAAGGAGGACAGCGCTCAGGCCAACAAATGCGGCCCATTCCGCGAACTCCCTGATTTGCCAGCATCATCGTAAATCGAACCCTCGACTTCAGTGTCTTTATTTCTCTTACAAGGAAACTGTGTTACCCACTGAGTTACGAGCGCTGGGAAAAGTGCGCGTGTGTGTGTGTGTGTGTCAGAGTTGGAAACGGGTCACTAACCTTGACCCGTGACCCGTGTGACCCGTCCAGCACCTCACCGTGACCCACTTGACCCGCGACCCACTGACCCAGCAAATCTGCTGACCTAAACAATACATTCAATAAAATGTTTTTCAAAATACATCAGAATGTAAACTTTGTTTCAAAATACAAAATATTTATTTTAATACACAAATACAAACTGACTCACACATGAGCTTCTATCGTAAAACAGCAATGATTACTTCAGTGAAAAGTAACTTAGAAATTCTTGTAATACTCCAAAGCGATACACAATGATTCTACTGCTTTCGGTGCCAGCAGTGCCTGCTGTGGACGTACGATATTACTTGCGCTGAATGTGCTGAAATGCCTCTCCTGCTCGCTGCTACATGCCTACATCGCAAACACAGACCTAGCTAACTAAAGAGTGTGAACACTGCTCGTCTGGTACACATCAGTGTTTCAAGTAACTGTCAATGTTGCCACTTACTGATTTTATGATGTAATCTTTACTGCGTAACTGCATCTTAGCTTTTCGTGTAAAGCCACACCGGTAAGTTATGACAAAGTGATATGTAATTGTAATTACAAGCTGTCGACAAGCAAAAACATACGAATTTTTAAAATTCGAATGGAAATTTGTGCGCCACCTAATCACAGCATTGACCCGCTGACCTTGGCCCTCTCCCGGGTCAGGCGGGTCAACCTCGACCCGTCTTGAATTCACTCCCATGTGACCCGCTGACCCGTTTCCAACTCTGGTGCATGTTGGGGGGAAGGTGGAGATTAAGTTATTATTAAAAACAGTGCTTAATTTGTAAATGAAAAAGAAGTGGAACGCAGGTAAAGCCTTCACAGTTAGGGGGTCTGGGGGAGCGCTGTAAGCTCCCCCAGCGGGGTCCGGGGCGGCGCCCCGGAAACCAACGCATTTTAAGCGCTTTTTCTGCGAAAACTGCGCAACATGCAAATGAAAGTTCTTCGAATACAGTATTACTTTAAAGAAAAAGTTAGACTGTGATTGCAACATCTAAGTGAAATGTTATTTCATCTAAGTGAAACAAAATATTATATGTATTTGAAACAAAATAAAATTGCTTTACTTACATGCTATTGCTATATAGAGGAAGTTGATAGAATAATCACATTAATTTCCACACACACTCCAAACTTCTTTCTGCGTGATCGACTAGTTTTCGCTTTCTACTGTTTGTATTTCGTTGGATTTTAAATTACGAAATTACGTTGCTGATCTTTTTATTAAAATAAAAACCTTTTTTTTAATTAGGTTTTAAAATAAAAGTACCGGAACGGCGTTCCGGAGCGTTCCGTCACAAATTAAGCACTGATTAAAAATATAATTTTAGTTTAATTTCATTTAACCGTTTACCTGAATCACGCAAGGACAAAGTGAACATAATTCATTGCTTTGGTAAAGTTACTGTACCTTCTAATTACTGTACTTTAGAACCGCTAACCTTCAAAAGCTGCGTCATTTCAGTTTTGGAATTATATGTATATATCTGTATGTCATTTCAGTTTTGGAATAAAACCAAAAAATGCTTGAAAAGGTATGTATACAGAAATGGGTGTTTACAATAGATCTTCACGAATGAACATCAGGACTACATTCTTTTCTTGCAAGACTGTTTTATTAAGTTACACATAAAATACTGTACTTTAAATTGTACTGCAAATAATTATATAGAATTGAGATTTTGTAATTTTTGTTCCTTATTAGGGAAAGCTGTTTGAGGCGAAACAGAATCATTCTTGTTTTGATGTTGTTGCTTGGCACGGAAATTATGTTCCATACAAATACAATCTGAAAAACTTTATGGTGATTAATGCCACTGCTTTTGACCACGCTGTAAGTATTATGACATTCATTTAATATTTCATATATATATATATTATATATATATATATATATATATATATGCTGTATATACGTTTAGCTACATGTAAGCTCAAACTGCTTTTGTAAACATAAATGGGCAGAGCTACAGGGTGTGTCGTATATACTCGTATATCTATCTGTACGATCTGGATGGTTATAATAAACGATAATGCAAAACTGAAAATGCATCGAATATTGAAATAACTTTCTCATGGCTACCGTTTAAGCAGATGTTACACAGTAAGCAGTAAAATTTTAAACAGGTTCCCTATTACATGTCAAAATAGGTTAAGGAACGGTTCCTGTCAAAATTAGGTTCCAAATTGGCTACTGTATAGACCAGTGGTGGCGAACTTATGGCACGCGTGCCCATTTTGGCACGCGATCATATTTGCCTGGCACGCCTAAGAATAGAAATTGTTATCCAAAAAAATTAGTATAAAATAACAGACTTAATGTTCATAATTTGGTGTAATATATATATATATATATATATATATATATATATATAAACTTTGGTGGGCACGCGAATTTATTTTTATGGTTTACATGGTTTTTTTTGGCACGCGACTGTAAAAAGGTTCGCCACCCCTGTCCTATAGACTAACCAGGAATTTATCGGCTATCTCTATTTGACCCCATATACCAAAAAGCTATATCAATGTTAGGAACCGTTTATTACTTGGAACGTCGAAGTTACAAAAAGTCCATTTGTGTTTACTTACAAAAAGCTCAATTCCTGATGCATTACTTGAATGCATTAGCAACTGTTCCTGCTTACACCCTCTAAAAGTAACTAAACATTTCGTTAAAAAAGAATTTGCTCCAACTTTCTAGTGATTTCAAATGATTAATTTCTAAATTTTCACTAATTATTTTGCTCGACATTGGAATGGACATTTCGCTAAGTATGTGCTTTTACAACCGATTAAATGTTTCAGATATTTTGATTTGTTTCAACTTTGTGGGGATCCAGAAAGTTAATATTTAAATTTTTCCATTTATAAAAATTAGTTTTTTCTCTTTTCAATTGCCACATTTTTGTTGGAACACATATAAATATTTGAAACATTTAGTCGGTTATAGAACCACATGCTTAGTAAAACATTTACTCTAATGTCCAACAAAATAATTAGATACCTTTAGAGTGTAGTGTATCTTATTTGATAGGTCTTTTTCTCTGCGAGGGAGAATATTTGTCAGAACATTTCACGCGGTATGAGTTATATCATAATTACAGGATCCATCTATTTTCACCGTCTTAACTTGTCCAAGCCTCAAGCCGGGAGTAGCCATTGCTGACTTCGTTATTTTCCCTCCTCGATGGGGAGTTCAAGAGAATACATTTAGACCTCCTTATTATCATCGTATGTACTTGATAGTAAATAGGAAGATAGATACATAGATAGTCTCTTTATTGCTAAAAATAAATATTCAAATATTACAATTATTGCAATATTACAATAATTTTAACATAGAACATGCAATTGTTAATTACATTATTTGTATTTATTTAATTTGTCTCTTAGGCTTTACAGGCTTTCCTTTAAACAAATGGAATATTCCACATGCTGATAATTTTTTCGGTCTAAGAATTCAATTACAAGAATATGCGAGTTTCCAATATAATTTAGAATTATATATATAATCGCACTGATTGAACGAGAGAGAAATTAAACGAAATATACAGGGTGTTCCAAAAGTTTGTTGCCCCGACGCATAGGTTTAGAATGCGTCGGTCGGGGCTACAGACTTTTGTGCCATCCTGTATGTACACAGAACGTGTTCCTTACTTATTCGTGGTTATAAGAATGAGAATAAAAGATAGGTAACTCAATCGCCATAGGTGAGTCTTAGCTGCCATTTCTTCCCTATGATGCAGGAAATTGCATGAGTGAATTCATGGGTTTGATCTTGGGCAAATACGAAGCGAAGGAAGCAGGGTTTCTGCCTGGGGGCGCCACCCTCCATTCCATGATGACGCCCCATGGGCCCGACGTCAAGTGCTTCGAAGGGGCTTCCAAGGCCAAACTCGTCCCAGAGAGAGTGGCTGATGAAACTCAGGTAAGAGAAAGAGAGGAGTCTCTTAAAGAACTCCTCTTAAAGGAACTCTACATTAAACAAATTTAAGGAAGTCCTAAAATGGCGCCGAAGTTCTGTGAAGAACTTTAATGAGTCCTGAAAGAAGTTTTCCACAAATTTTCCTAAAATATAGTCTTATAAAATATGCTGGTCATCATCATCATCATCATCATCATCATCAATCATGAATGTTTTGGAAAAATGAACCGCCAGTTGCAGTCTCTCTCTGTCGTCGGCGCAATATTATTAACGTAGCTATATTATTTTCGATATCTGCGTGGTTGACGCCGAAGAACAGTTTATCATTTAAACTTTATATCGAGTTATATAATTTTTAAACGTGTGCTAAATATTATTTCAGTCCTTCATGTTCGAAACATGTTTGGGTCTCGCCCTGACGAAGTGGGCTGAAGAAGAACGAAGGATTGATGAAGATTACTACAAATGCTGGCAAGGACTCGAGAAGAACTTTGATCTTTTCAAAGAATAAACGATAATAGAACCACAAATAAAATGCACGAAAATAAATAACTATCCAGATACCGAGGATCCGTTGGACCGCCATTTGGATATATCAGATATCAACGTCGGCCCAGCAGATATCCTGCTATCTGGGTGGTACATAAGTGAGAAAACAAATAAATGATCAGTTGAAACTTAAAGCATATATATATATATATATATAGGCTGAGAACTACTTTTTTATGAAGTTGCTCCTTTCAACACTAAAATAAACCAAGGATCATTATAGTAACTGTATTTTCCTGCCAATAATTAGTTTTAACATGTAGTTTTACTTGCATTTTTCCTCAAATAAAAATGGTAAATAGTTTAAAATGGGTTTTACATGTTTCTGTGGTTATAAATAGGTGCAAATTTTCAAAATTGCAGGTAAAATTTCTTTATGTAAAATTGAAATAAACTTCAAAATTATATTGAGATTTTATTTTTTAACTTTTTATTAAAAATTACTTTTTAAGTTAAATTAATTTCCAGTGAATTTTGTTATTCTTAGAAAAAGAGTTAGTGTCTATTATATTTACATAAAGTACCCAGGAATGCAGGAATAAAATGAGCATCCCCCGAAAAAATAAATGGGTTTTATTTTTTAATGTACACTACATACAGTATATCTTCCTACCAGTGGTGGCGAACCTTTTTTGCTGGCGGATCATTTTTGTTACTTTTGATTTTTAAAAAAACGAAATTGGGTTACAATAATTTATTTACTTACTATTTTTAGCGAGAAACTTGTTGGATTTTAACTGCTAATGTTTTGATCCGAGGTTTATATTTGGTTGTCTTTAGTCTCACAAATGCAGCACTCATATCTGTGCCAAGGCGATTCCTAGTGGTGGATTTGACGAAATTCATGGAGGAAAACAACTGTTTGCATGAATAAGATGAACCAAACATTGTTAGCAGAGCTAATGCATTTTTCACTGATGCAAAAGAATTTGGTAAAGAGTTCCATTCTGCAAGAATAAGATTCTCTACTCTTTCTATTCCTAAAATTGACGACTCCAATTCCTTTTCTCGTAACTTCAGATTAAGATCAATAAATTTAGTCTTCTATACTGCACTTTCTTGGAAGTCAACTAATTCCATTTCTAAATTACCAATGTCAAGTCAATGAAAAGCTGATAACTGAAGATCTTCATATTGAATAGCATGAGGGAATTGGATGAATTGTAAGTTGTCATACACACGCACACACGTTTTTAAACGTATACTGTACGTTTAAAAACGTTTCAATGCGTATCAGCTGTTTATTTCGGTGGGAGAATAAAATAATTTTAAAACTGTAAAGCAGAAAATATTAAAAATTAAAGTCATATTTTATTTAAATAAGAGCTCGTGGGTCACTAAAAATTGCATACCAGTGTTATTGATTCATTCATTAGTTTACTGAGTGGTATTGCAATTTCATTGGATACTAATATGTATATTTTTACTGGGATCGTATTAATGTCAAAGTACTTTATTTTTCAGATCTTTTATTGGTAAAGAAATATCGTATGGTAGGATTGGATCAAAGAAAAAAATGAGTTTGGAGTGGGTTGTGGCACGTATTGTCGGTAGTGAGAGTCTCAGTAACTGGGATCGAGGCTGCAGTTTCGGAGCTGATATATGCAAAGGAGTTGTTTAATAAATTGCCAATGTCTTTTAACTTCCTTCACAACGGCAGAGATCGCGTGACGAAGGTGGCCTACAGCTTTATGTAAAATACGAACCATCTAAGGGTCGCTACCTCATTTGAACGCGGAGGAGGGAGGGTTCACCAATCAGACCCAACGTCGATTAACCTTGCTGTTCTAACGTTGCAACGTGGCTCCGAAATTGCCTGTAAAATAAGAGGAATTTTGAGTTGGACGAAAACTTTCGGGAAAAGACAAAAATTTATCCAATTCTTAATTCCTAGAACGATGTATAGCATCATTTGAATATTGCATTCCTAAATTGTACACAGTTGCATCAGACTGCCTCTGGCAAGCAGAAACATTTTCAAGGTAAGTGAGTACATGTATAGACAGTTTATATATATATATATATATATATATATATATATAAATTTTAGGGTGATTCAAAAAAATCAGTTTTTTTTTTTAATTGTTCAACCTGTATTTTTGTTCCCTATGACAAAAAAGTAGTGTATGCCAAATTTGGTGAATTTTAAATAAAATTTACTATGTGCTACCAGGCGTCAAAGTTTCCCTCTTTTTCAATTTGTTTGTTTTTACAACTTATGATTTTATGTTTAATTGTTTATATTTCAGAATTTTTAATTAATGGTTTATATACTAGCTTGCTTTTAATTGTTGCTTGGAACTCGTAATTTTGATACCAATTAATCGATTATGGAAGCTAGGCCTAACTCACCATCACCCAGTTGCTCATTTGGGAGAAGTTCTACAAGAAAAGAAACTGAAGTATGGCTAATTGGGCAGCCCTCTGCAGTACTAAAAACATCCGTATTACCATCAGAGAAGGAAATGATGGCCCTCTTCATGCACTACAGAAATATTAAACAGCAAGACATTAGAGAATCATGCTGCTCTACTGCAGATGATGTGCTAGCAGTTTGGAAAAAAGCAGGAATACCAGCAAAACAAAGAATACATGTAGTAGATAAAATTCAAGGAATACTGAAGGAATGACAGCTGCTTAAGAAAAACAACGCAAACAAATTGAAAAGATCACAAAATTTGAATAATAAAGAAGAAAAATGGAAAGATAAACTGGAAAACTTATTTGACATTGCTCATGAGAATGCTATGCAGCTTATAAAAATAGAAGATGATAAGAAATTCTTGAAAATGCAACGTGAGAAAGGACGTCATGGAAAAATGGGTACCATTGATAAGGCTGTTGCTAAAAAAGAGCAAAGAGCAGCAGAAAAGCAACAACGTTATGAAAAGAGGAAAGCAGAAGAGATCAAAAGAAAGAAGAGTGAAGAGGCTGTCATACTCACCAGTACATCATCAGAATCAGAATCAGAGGAGAGTAAAAGTGATGAATCTGGTTTCTGTGCTGCACAACCTTCAACATGGAAAAGTAAGGTTGGCAAACGTAGAAAATTGTTTGATGATAAATTATTAGGAAGTTTTGATGTTGCAAAATTGAGTGACAGAAATGCGTCTCTTTTTAATGCAAACAATCAGACATCGCTTGAATGGGACATCTGCGAACAAATAAAATGCATGTGTTTCAATACAACGGCAGCCAATACTGGTCCTAGAAATGGTGCAGCTATTCTTCTAGAACAAAAATTCGACAACGATTTATTGTGGCTGGCATGTCGACACCATATATTTAAAATTATGCTGGAAGCTGTTGTTTCAAAGTCTTTATCACCATCTTCTAGCCCAGATATAGACCTTTTTAAGAAGTTCAGAGAAAAATGGTCAAGCATTAATAAGGAGGACTACGAGACAGCATTATCAGATCCAGATATCTATGAAAATATTCATGACATCAAAGATGGCATAATTATATTTGCAACAAATCAACTAGATACATTCCAACCAAGAGACGATTACCTAGAACTATTGCAGTTAACAATTATTTTTTTGGGAGGTGAACCAAAAGCTGGAATCAAATTTAAGCATCCAGCGGGACTTCATCGGGCTAGGTGGATGGCCAAAATTACATATTCATTAAAAATTTTTATGTTCAAATCTCAGTTGAAAATTTCAGTAAAAGACAAAAAAGGACTAAAAGACATCTGTCTATTTGCTACTCGGTTATATGTAAAGACATGGTTTACAGCTCCTGTGCCATCTTGCGCTCCTCGTCTTGCTCTGGAATTATTACAGAATCTTGTAGTCTACAAAAAAATAAATGACACAATTGCATTTGTTGCTATTAAAAAACTGTTAGGTCACCTCCGGTACCTATCAGAAGAACTGGTAGCCTTGGCCTTTTATGATGATGAAGTGCCTACTGAAACGAAAAACAAAATTGTAAAGGCCTTGCGAAATACAACAGAAACTCTTCCTGCAAAACGGGCTTTTCTAGATCCTACACTTATTCCAACGAAGAAATAAGAAGATTTTGTCATCAAATACTCAGATTCTTTACAATAACAGAATTTAATTCAAAATTTTTACTCAAAGATGCTAAAGAATGGCATAATGATGAAGAGTATAACTCCCTAAAAATCTATCAAACAGTGGAAAGTCGTGAATGATATAGCGGAAAGAGGAGTAAAATTAATGGATGAATATAATAAAATACTAACACATGACGAAGATCAAAAACAATTCTTGCTACAAGTAGTGAAAAACTACAGGGCTGTTTACCCTGATAGAAAGAAAGAAACATTGATGAAGTAAGGACAGCTAATGTCTCAAATATCATGCTAGTTTAATTATGCATGCTTCTGGTTATGGTAGGACCTACGGGGGAGCTTTCCACATTAAAAAAAAGCAATGCGCCTTGTACTGTACCCCCTGGGTGGTGTGGAAAAATTTGACAATTTGAGTCGTTCTGTCAATTTTTAATTGCTGGTAGCAACCCCTAAAAATTAAAAATTTGCTAAAATATTTTAGGATAGTTGTTTTTATGCTGAAATGAACCATTTAAAGGGTTGAACACATTAAAATATAAAAAAAATATTTTTACCCCCATATTTGAATCACCCTAAATTATATATATATATATGCTGCAAACCCACAAGGAAAAAGAAAAACGATTCCAAGGCCTTTCGTGTATTCAGAACTACACCTCGTCAGGGAATGAAGAGAGAAGGCAAGGTGTCCATAAATATATACAACGTAGCGGAAACCAAAACGATTAGCACATAATTAATTACAAGAGTTAATGAGAGGCAAAAGGAATTTTAACAAGATATTGTCAATTTTATACATCCAGACCCTATATATATATATAGGGTGAACCAAATGTAGGTGGACAGTAAATGATAACGTTTATTTTGAGAATACATATTTAATTTTTTTGTATACTATAATACAAAATAAAATTTAAATAAATTTAGTTATAATATTTAATATAATAAAACACAAACACCATAGTTATAATGAACACCATAGTTATAATATAATATAACACAAACCGTATTCAACCTACTGTCCACCTACTTTTGGTTCACCGTGTATGATGAATAAAACTACGAAGGGAAAAGAAACACAACGTGGTGCTCAAGCGCTTTCGTCTAATGATGATGTCATGAGACGAAAGCGTTTGAGCACCACTTTTGTGTTTCTTTTCCCTTCGTGGTTTTATTCATCATAAATATTTTTCACGTGGAACTTTCGTGAAATAATTTTCACATATATATATATATGATGAATAAAACCACGAAGGAAAAAGAAACACAAAGGGGTGCTCAAGCGTGGTTTTATTCATCATAAATACTTTTCACGTGTCACTTTCGTGAAATAATTTTTCATATATATATATATATATATATATATATATATGAAAATGAAAAGGTTTATTGGCAGACTATAGTCCATATGACAAATATTATTAATACAATGACAGTTCATATACTAAAGATAGAAATATATACAACTGATTAGAAATAATACTGCACTGTCGAAGTGGAGCTACAGACAGATGGTTTCGTACCAAGCAGTCCATAGCTTAGAGGATAAATGGCAGGACTCATGGATAGCTTGGATGATCGGGTTGGTTGATTTTTTAATTCTTTGCATTAGACTGTGTTGAGCATGTCTTGTTACCTCCAGGAAGCTCGGGACATTGCGGGTAGCAAACATTTGCGAAACTGAGCATCTCGGGGGTAATTTATGTAAGAGTCTAAAAGACCTGTTGTACAGCAAATTTAGGGTTCTGCCAGAACCTTTTTTATAATTCACCCAGAGTTACTGACCGTATATATTACTGCAGAAAGTACGAAAGAGAGTGTCTTTAGCTTCACTTGTACAGAAACGAAAGTTCCTTATGGTCATATTCGCTTTAGCATACAGGCTTCGAGATTGTTTTCTTATATCCGAGTCATCACTCAAGGAGCTGGTAATAGTTTGACCCAAATACTTAAACTCTTGTACTTCCTCAATTACTTCACCATTCATTTTAAACCTTATATCAGCTGGCTGCTTACAGCTTTTAGGAGGAAATTGCATAACCTTAGTTTTTGTAACATTAAAAAGAATATGTTTCTGCGAATACACTTCGCAGACGTTTAGTAGCCGATCCAGACCTTTAACAGAGGGACTTATTAACACCATATGATCGGCATAAACTAATTTATTTATCCTTGTGTTACCTATACAACATCCCACTGTTGCCTCATTAAGTGAAGCAATTAATCCGTCAATATACACAGTAAACAGCATAAGGGAGAGCAAGGAGCCTTGTCTCACCCCGCAAGAGGAGCCGAAACACTCGGATAGTACATTGCCGCACCTAACAGTGAAAGATTGGTGGGAATACCAAAATTTCAATAAATTTAATATGTACATGGGAACCTTCCTGTCTTCTAGTTTTGCAAATAAAATATTGTGGTTCACCCTATCATATGCCTTACTTATATCAAGGAAACAGCTATAAATGGTTGAATTACTGTCAATGTGTGTATATATATATATATATATATATATATGTGTGTGTGTGTGTGTGTGTATATATTATTGTCAGAAAAGTATTTTCCATAATTCAGGTAGTAATAAAAACTAAAATAAAAATAAAAATAATATTGTTTTGAAGTGAAATTGCAGAGAAACATTTTTATACTGTATAACATGAAACCAAAAGTTTAGAATAGCTTGGATAATTGGGGTGGCTAAGTTTTGAATTCTTTGCATTAGAACATGTATTGAGCAAGCCCTGTTACTTCCGGTGTAACATTATATGTGACACCGGGAAGCTCGAGACATTGTGGTTTTATAGCAAACATTTGCGGAGCTGAGCACCTTACAAAGAAGTATTCGTAACTTATTTAGCATTCTAACCGATTTGTTATAAAGTGAATTTAGGTTTCTGCCAGAATTTTTCATAGAATTAGTCCAAAGTGGCTGCTCATATACAGTATATTGGTGCAGAAAGTACGAAAAATAGTTTTTTTTAGCTTCGTTTGCGCAAAATCTAAGTTCCTTATAATCATTATTTGTTATCACAAGAATTTCAGCGTTGTTTCATATCTGAGTCTTCATTTAAAGAGGTGGTGATCAATTTCACGCGGATACTTAAATTCTTGTACTTGCTCTATTGGCTCATCTCCAATTTTGAAACTAATATTAACTCATTATTAAAAGTTTAGGATGGAAATGCATAATCATAGTTTTAGTACTATTAAAACTAATGTGGTTTTGAGAATAAATTTCGTAGAATTTTGTAAGACAATCGTGCTACGTCGTAGCCAATGTCGTAAACACCCAATGTCGTAACACCTCTTCCCGTTGATCAGCGAAGTTAAGCGATATTGGGCCTGGGTAGTAGTTGGATGGGAGACCATCTTCCGTGTCCAGATTATGTAGTGACCCGTGGTTCGGATCCCTCGTAAAGCTGTAAGTCCCCTCCGTCATATAACCTTACGTGTTGCGAAGGAGGTTAAACAACCCCAATCATTATTATAAGACAATCCAAACCTTTAACTGCGTTACTTTATAAACACCCTGTATTATGCATTATTCAGCCATTATTGAAGACCATCCTAATTTTAGTTTACGATCGTAATAATATTAATAATAATAATAATATCAGCATAGACTAAAGTATTTATCCCCATGTTATCTATCTAATCGCTATACTTACTAGAGCGATTAAAGGAAAAAACTAATAAGATTGTTTTAACAGGTATACTTCCTCGAATTATCCAACGTAACGATGTCTACAGCAAGGCGACCTATATTAACAATAACCTAAAGTCTCTTTGCCAACAGGAAGGAGTGCATTTTGCGAATTTTTGGAACAGTTTCTACGGCAGGAGGGACTTGTTCCTCGGAGATGGACTTCATCTTAATGACGTTGGAGCTGCGCGTTTAGGAAGACTATTTCATAATACTGTCTCTTCTTTTCAGGCTGCCGTAACTCGAACGGTCCTAGCGTAAATTCCACAAATTTATCTCCAAATCAATATGGCTTCCGTAATAATAAAACAACGGAAATGGCTATTTTAAATCTTATGGAAAATGCAAATATAGCTAATGGAAAATGCAAATATAGCTAAAGAGAACAAAGAAATAATGATATCAATATTTATGGATTTGAGTAAGACGTTTGATGTAATAGACCATAATATTCTACTTAATAAATTATATTGTTACGGTTTTAGAGGAGCAGTCAGTGATTGGTTTAAAAGTTATTTGTCCAATAGATATAATTTTGTATCAGTAAATAAGGTTTGCTCAACTAAAGCGTTTGTCAAACATGGTGTGCCACAGGGCTCAGTTCTGGGTCCACTGTTATTTTTACTATATATAAATGACCTTCCACGTTCATCTGATATACTGAACTTCATAATGTTTGCAGATGATACAACTGTCTCTTTTTCTTGCAAAGATGTTAATACAGCTAAGAATATATTTCATTCAGAATTCATCAGTGTAATGAAATGGTTGACCACCAATAAACTCTTCCTAAATAGCAGTAAAACAAATTTCATGATTTTTACTAATAAAAGAAATGTATATCTTGATGAACTTAATGTTAATGAAATCGTTATAAAGGAGTGTACTGTAACAAAATTTCTTGGTGTAATGCTAGATAAGAATTTGCAATGGAGTGATCATATAAATTATATCGCGAAAAAAATTTCAAGGAGCGTTGCTATAATGTTTAA
This sequence comes from Bathynomus jamesi, assembly GCA_023014485.1. Classification (NCBI taxonomy): domain Eukaryota; kingdom Metazoa; phylum Arthropoda; class Malacostraca; order Isopoda; family Cirolanidae; genus Bathynomus; species Bathynomus jamesi. The sequence goes on along the minus strand of JAJOZX010001474.1, from coordinate 374,811 downwards.
ACTTAGAAATGTAGTCCCTAAGCAAGTTTTATTGACTCTTTATCATACTCTTGTTCTTCCTTATATAACATACTGCACCCTTGTTTAGGGAAACTCCGCTAACAACGCATTAAATGGTATCTTTGTCATCCAAAAACGAGCAATTAGGTTATTATCTGATGTTGATTTCCTTGATCACTCTAGTGCATTATTTAAAGAGCTAAACCTACTAAAGCTCAACGATATAACGGATTATAACCAAACTGACACATTTTATTTTTATTTATGAGTGTAAGAACAAAATCATTACTTTGCAATGGGTAAATAGATATTTTGTAACTCATCAAGAAATCCACTCGTATCAGACCAGAAATAGATCAAAGCTTGTTATACCTCAATTTAGATTGTCTTCATCTCAAAAACTATCCATTTTCATTGGATTGAAACTATGGAATGACTTGCATGCCGATATAAAAAATATTGTTAATGTAAATTTGTTTAAAACCAAGTTGAAATCCCGATTAATAATGGCATACTAACAAAGATCTAGGATTAATGTCCACTAATATTGTTTAATATTGTCCATTAATATTGTTTAATATTGTAATACATGTTTTAACTATTAATAATACTTATTTATTTATTTATTATTATTAATTTATAACAACTAGCTGCTTATTTTTAATAAGAGCCCAGTAAAGCCTAAAGTTTAAGGGCCAAATTAAATAAAATAAATAGTCGAGCTTCACAATTATTCATGTCATTGTAAATTGAAAAAAAAAATATTTATTTTATTATTATTAATAAAGGTTATTCTATCTATCTATCTATCTATCTATCTATACAGTAAAACCTGTATTTGTATTTGTATTTGAAGCATTCTCAGGATGTGTATATATATATTCAATGTCAAGAATTAAAATTTGATTTTGCATGCTGTGTCAAAAATGCATACTATAGTCTTGCTTGAGTCACAAATTTGATTTTTTTTAACCCTTGGCTATATTTATTTATTTTTAAATTAATAAAATAAATATTGCCTCTATTTATTTTATTAATAAATGTATTTTATAAGAAAATATAACTACATTCGATTTTACAGATAAAATTTCAGCATCAAATATTTTTCTTCTTGGTATTATAAACTGTCAAAAACCAAAATAAACTAATTGGTCGAAGCATAGAATCTAGTCCATATGCAATGGATAAAAAGAGAAATAAAAAATCTGGTGCTCAAATTTCTACATTGGAGAATGAAATCGATGAATTTTGCAGTAATTACAGCATCAATAGTCACGAATGTGCCTCGGAGCGTAAAAGCTTCAATTCCGTATTTCCTTTATTATCGAACACAAAATCGATTTACAGCGCCTACACTGTACTCAATCATGATACGGGTCTTATTGAAGCCTATCCAACTCTTTCAAAAGCATATGGCATATTAGTGGCAACTCCCGCTACATCAGCAACGGCTGAGAGATCCTTTACAGCAGCGGTTCCCAAACTTTACTAACTGTCGGAACCCTTACAGACTTGTTTTTATTTCGCGGAACCCCAACTCCATATATATATATATTAGATTTAGAGCTGTAAAATATTTATTGAGCAACAAAACTAACATACCTTACTGGCGTACTTTAATGTGATTTATGGGCTTGTTTAGTGCAGCAGAGTTGTTGGAAATTTGGTTTGTTATTGGTCAGTTGTAGGCGCATATCCGCTGCTGCATCCAACTTATTACGGTACTTATTTATGGTCGCTATATATCGAGAAAATCCAGCCTCACACATATAAGTTGATACAAAGGGGAGGAGATTCTTCAATGCTCGTTTTGTAAAATCGGGATATTGATTTAAAAGCTTTATCCAGAAAGACAACAAAGAATCCTTATCAAAAGTTGTTTTGAGTGTGAGATCAGTTGAAATATCAATTAGTTGCTCTTTTTCATTTATTGGAAGATTTTGTTGTTTCAAAATATTCGAATCAATAAATGGGTTGCGCAGCCAAGTGAGTGGATCTTACGACTTTGGAAAATACTTTCTTAATGAATTTCGCTTAGTGATCCCAAATCCACGATGGAGCCATTTCAAGTCAGAATAAGAATATAAAATATTATTTGACAAAAAGCCAGAAGGTAAAATTATGTGTAAATATTAGGACCTTAATTAGACCTTAATATTAAGACCTGATTAGACTGATTAAAAAATTAAAAAATGTGTCACGGAACCCTTGTTAAGCCTCTGTGGAACCCCAGGGTTCCGCGGAACACAGTTTGGGAACCACTGCTTTACAGCATTGAAACGAATCAAAACGCGCATAAGGAATTCCACGTCGCAGGAAATGCTGCTGGGTACAATGCTGATGTCAATCGAACGAAATATAGCAAAGAAACTAGACAAAGACCGGCTAATTGTTCGATTTGGTCAATCATCAAAATTTCTCTCGAAAGCCCTAATTATGTAGTAGAGACGTTAAGTATTTATTTTCACATACATGACACACACGTGCTGTGCTTTCTTTTGTTGTAAGAAGTTTGTAATAATAATATTTTCTGCATACAAACAACCTATATTTCTATAAATTTATTAACCGAAAAAATCTAACAGTTTGGTCCTGTTTATAACGTTCAAAACGAAAAATGTAAACAAATACGTCTCAGTCCCAAAACGGTCAAAAAATGCAAAAATTAAAAATTTGGAATCATTTCGAGAGGGCGCCAAAATGCTCTCTGGCCCTACCAGCGATGAGAGTCCCACCACGCCACTGAGCTTAGGTTATGCAACTTCTAGTACAAAACGATTGTAATATCGTACAAATTAAAAACAATACTTCATGTTTTATTTCAGTTAAAATAAAAATACAAACCTTTTAGAGCGTCAGATATTTAAAAAAAATATCACGACATATATGCAAATTTGGTAAATAAAATAAATTTTACTTCACGGATAGTTTTTAGATTTGTACTTGAAACGTTACCAAATTTAATAATGAGACGTGACTCATATCTGTATATATATATATATACATATTATTATTCGCGTTTTGTTTTTATCGGAGAACATTCCTTTTCACCAAAACATATCTTATTTTAGCTAAACTGGGAAGAAATGATTCTCAGGTTGCGCCCCACATTTAAGAATTCCGAACGATATACTGTATAGTGTATATACTGTATATATATATGTATATCGGGTGATTTTTTTTTAAACATCTGTAATCTAGTGACTTCGTCAACATGGTACAGGCTTCTACTGGGGGGATTTACTCCCACCTCTCCAGATGCCAAATGTTCAATGATGTGAACGGGAAGTACTTTGGAGAATGTAACCGGACTGTCTGCCCACACATACCAACTTTTACTTACACTCAGCAATTTATATATATATATATATATATATATATATATATATATATATATATATATATATGATGAGAGAAAAGCCTTTAAGGATTTTATACATACAACTATTTAGTTACCAACATTATACAGATAAATGTTCAAATGATGAAAAAAATCAAACAAAACGTCTATAAGAATTTTATTCATACAAATATTTTGTTAAATTGTAATATAATCTTCAAAGAGTTCTCTATCCGCGATCATACATTTGTGGATTCTCTCTGCGAAACTCTTCATTGTTCTTCTGAACATATCGAGTGAGATCCTTTTCAGTTCTTCATCTATTCTGCGGCCAAAGGCATTCATATTTGGATAGCTGAAACCAGGAGTGTAGAGTTTGTCATCATGCATCTAAGCCCAAGGCCAGAAATCACACGGGGCTAAATCAGGTGATCTGGCTCGCCACTCGATGGGGCCTCGCCGCCCAGCACCATCTTCCTTCAAGGCTCATATCCAGAATCTGACGGGCAGCTGCTACAGATTAATGTGGTGGCGCTCCATCATGCTGATAAAGCCAATTCTGCCAACGCCATTAGTAAACTATGGCAAAACTTTGTCTCTCAATACCTGGCAATAGCGTTTTCCATCCATCGTATCTCTCGATATGTCAAAGAAAACAAGTCCTGAATAACGAATGCACGCCCAAACTGTCAGTGGAGCCGTTTTAGCGGGTTCACCCAATCGTATTTTGGGATTTTTTTTTGCCCAGTAGTGAACGTTGCGTTTATTTCCTTTACTCTTTAAACCGAAGACACATTCGCATACATTGCAGTGATATCATTGGAATTTATTTATTATTAACAAATTATTTGCATGTATAAAATCCTTAAAGACTTTTCTCCCACCCTGTATATATATATATATATATATATATATACAGTAATTTTTTTTAGCCTATAGCCTCTTACATTTAGTGAGGACATTTGAGACGAAAATCTTGGTAAGCTCTTACGCTTCCGCGGACATAAACGCATACACGCACGTTTTTGTGCGGTATGACTTCATTCAAACCCCTGCTGCAGGAGCCATACGATGATTCCTCCCTTGTACTTCATCGCTGCGACAAGACCTTCACCCTAAGTTGCATTAGATACAAGGATATCATACCGATCGACCATCTTAAGCCTGCACAGTGCACACATCGAATGCGACGACTCAGCCCCTTTCACGCTTCGCGGATAGCCTTGAGCCGAAAACCAAAATGCATCTAAGAATTCGTGTGAGTGCTCACTTCCTCGACTACCAAGTGTTTTAATGAACATGTTTCTACGAGTTTTTAGAATTTGTAGTCCTCAATTTTTAGATTATGAAATTTACTCTATCGAGGAATCCTTCAGTAGATTACATTATTCTCATAACTTCATTAATAAGTCGTTTTAATTTGCAAAGACGTTTTGTAGTCAGCAAGAAAGATTTTACTAGATAAAATTTAACTCTCTTTTACCGTTTGTATTTCACACACCGCGTGGAAGTTTGCCACAAAATATATAAATAACTTCCAAGGGTTCGTACACTACACGAATTCGTTGCGTGATACTAATTGCAACATTCAGAATAACAATATTAGCATCTAATAAAATTCCATGCGCCAACTGTAACAAGATGTATATAGCTGAAAGTAACGATTACAAATGAAGAATGGGAGCAAGTGTAGTTTACGTCCCCCTCACGCAAAAGGGACTCAAACTACACCAGAATCTTTAGGAGACATTTTTTAAATGAATCCACCAAATAAAACGTTAAAACTAACGAAAATATTACGACTTAACCTAACTAATCGTCAATATATATATATATATATAAATATATATTAACGATTGGTTAGGTTAAGTCGTAATATTTTCGTTAGTTTTAACATTTTATTTGATTAGTCGGACGAAGTTGTGGAACGCAAACTACACTAGGATACTGTAGGGGAACGTAAACTACACTAGGCACCACAGGGGGACGTAAACTACACTTGCTCCGAAGAATGTATCAACACAAATACAGTCTTAGGGTATTAATAACGAACCTAATATTGCTTCGAATATATCTTTTTTAAATTATAAAATTGAACAGGAAGAACGAACGGGTGAAATTGATAGAATCCTTTTTCATACACGAAGGATTATTTATTATTGATAATGTTACAAATTAAGTTCTTTTAAATGAGTGTAACTTTGAAAATTTAAAAACAGTTTCGCCCAAAAGTGTCGCAAATCCATGGATCACTCCAGGAATTATCACTTCAGTAAAGAACAGAGATAAATTATTCAAATTGCAATTAAAAATCAAAATTCCTAAAGTACAATATACTCAATACAGAAACAAATTAACTAAAATAATCAAAATTGTAAAATATAACTATTATAACAATCAATTTTCCAAACATAAAGGAGACGTGAAAAACATTTGGACAACCATAAACACCATAAACACACCATGATTAAACCTAACCAATCGTAGGTAGACCGCATACTACAGTAGCACCAACAATCTTATCGGAAACCAAATTAAGAAAAATTCAGTGGAGAAATTAAATGTTGATAATAAAGAAATTACTGCTATTGCAGACTCTTTAAATATACATTTTACTTCAATAGCGTGTAGTGAATACTCTTATTTTAGTTTCAAGATAAATGTTAATTTTACCGTCTTGAATTTCGGAATAGCTATAAATTCATTTAAATTAGTTACCCATCATAATTCAATTGTAAACCACATTAATACTAATTTATGTATACTGTATTATTTTATTGTATGTAAACATAATTAATTATATATCACAATTGTCAGTTAATTATTTATATTCAAATAATTATTTTAATCTAATACCATGTCCATTTTGCAAATAAATAATAGAAATCCAAGGGTTATATTTTCCATCCTTGGTACTGTCGCAGTTTCGCCTAACGGACTCAATACGGCTAGTGAGATAATCACTGGTTGGCACTTAACCAGCGGCAGTGCTTATGGCTACATCATCCAGGCTAACCTATACCGGATAGATGCGCTACGGTCCCAAGCCGTTCTTGCCTAGGCCCAACGACGACGACGACGAAAACCAACAATTGGTGACCCCGGAGTTGGATTCCCCCCTTTTACCCGAACGACTAGGACTAGACTGTAACGTCGTTCGTGCCCATCACCCCCTTCACCCGAGCGACTAGGACCAGACTGTAACGTCGCTCGTGCCCTCTGCCCCTCACCCCTGCCCGTGCGCTCTGTGCCTGCGCTCGTCTCAACCTCCACTCCTTCGTTGGTAAACTTGTCGTCTTGCTTGTACGTCAGCAAGCATAGGAGAAGATGCCTGACGACGCTGGTGCCATCTCCCACTTGAGCGTAAAGCTCCCCGTCTTCTGGTCGGGTGATCCATTTATTTGGTTCCACCAAGTGGAATCACAATTCAACTTGGGAAGGATCACCGCTAGCAGGACAAAATACGATCATGTTTTGTCCTCTCTACCAGCGAGCATCATCTTGAAGTCCGTGACGTCATCGTGTCTACTTCCACGAGTGAGGACCCATACAACGATCTGAAGTCTGCCATCCTGTGCCGCACCACTGTCTCCGAGCGTGAGAAACTACATCAGTTAATCTCAAAAGAAGAACTTGGAGACCGTAAGCCCACTCAAATGCTGAGGGCTATGCAGTGCGCTCTAGGCGAACGCGCACAAACGTTCGATAAGGACATCTTTAGACAGTTGTTCTTGCAGAAACTTCCTCCATCAGCTCAGCGTGTCTTGGCCACTATGGATCCTGCTACTCCAGTTGATAAACTAGCAGAAACTGCCGACAAAGTAGTGGAGATTGACACAGCTCCGGTCAACAACGTGAACACACAATCGGAACTGGAGTTGAAAGTGGAAGAGTTAAGTCAACAACTCAACCACGTTTGTTCTCTGCTACAAAATCAACGGCAAAGAAGCCATTCTCGGTCAAGATTTACGAAGAGGCATCGTTCGAGTTCCGGGAAGATCTGCTTCTACCACTCTAAATTTGGAAAGAAGGCTAGGAAGTGCATCTCCCCTTGCAATTTTTCGTCGGAAAACCCCAGCAGCGAGTCCTAATGGCGTCTAGTACTCGCACTGCCAACCTGTTATTCATAAAGGACAGGAACTCTGGTGTCAATTTCTTGGTCGATACCGGAGCGTCAGTCAGTGTATTCCCTCAAAAATCTGGTCATACGCACTCGGAATCTCCGCCTCTATACGCTGCTAACGGTTCACGCATACCCACGTACGGTACTCAGTCGCGTGAACTAAACTTGGGCCTTCACCGATCCTTCAAGTGGATTTTCATCTGTGCTCAAGTGCAGCATCCCATAATCGGCGCTGACTTCCTCCAGCATTTCAAACTCCTGGTGGATCTTGACAAGCGACGCTTATGCGACCAGGCCACACTGCTTTCTGTTCTTGCCAAACAGGTTGCCCTTCCGGACGCCTCGAACTCTGCACTTTCCCTCGTTCCCCCTAATTCCATGTACCAGTGCCTTTTCCAGCGATATCCAGGAATTCTTCAACCGATGCAGATGGGTGATACCATTAAGCACACCATTACCCATCACATTACAACAAAGGTCCCCTGTGTTTGCAAAACCCAGACGTCTTGCCCCGGACAAACTGAAAGCTGCCAAATCGGAATTCCAGCTTATGATAGATCTTGGGATAATAAGACCTTCCAAAAGCAGTTGGTCCTCTCCCCTACACCTGGTCCAGAAGAAGTCAGGAGACTGGAGACCATGTGGGGATTACCGGTTTTTTAATTCGACAACCATCCCGGACCGATATCCGGTACCAAATGTCCAAGACTTTACTTCTCTTCTCCACGGCAAATCTATCTTCAGTAAAATAGATCTCGTTAAGGCTTTCCACCACATTCCCGTAGAGCCTTCGGATATTCCCAAGACTGCAGTTTGTACACCATTTGGGTTATTCGAATTTGTGAAGATGCCGTTCGGGCTACGGAATGCTGCGCAAACCTTTCAGAGGTTTATAGATGAGGTCACCAGAGGCTTAGACTTTGTTTATGCCTACATCGATGATTTGCTTGTGGCCAGCTCAACGGAAGAGGAACATAAGGAACATCTTTCACTCCTCTTTCAACGCTTAGAACAATACGGTGTTACTATTAATGCATCTAAGTGTGTGTTTGCACAGCCAACCTTGGAATTTCTTGGTCACACGATTTCGCAGCACGGAATTACCCCCCTTCAGGACAAGTGTGAAGTGATAAAAAATTACCTATGCCAAATAATCAGCGTGAGTTACGTCGGTTTCTAGGTTTGGTAAATTATTACCACAAGTTCATTAAAAACTGTGCCAGTGTTCTTGCTCCTCTACACGCTATGATCACACACAAACGCAAGGTAACGAAATTGGTATGGTGTAGCGATAGTTTACAGGCGTTCGACAATGCCAAAAATGCTATCAATAGTGCATTGTCTCTGTCATTTCCTATCAGTGATGCCCCCTAACCTGACGGTCGATGCATCAGATGTTGCGATCGGTGGGGTGTTGGAACAAACCATTAACGGTCAACAAGCACCCATCGCGTTTTACTCGAAAAAGCTGCAGCCAGCCCAAACGCGTTATAGTGCTTTCGGACGTGAACTTCTTGCTATTTACTTAAACGTGAAGCATTTTCAACATTTCCTTGAAGGCCGAGAGTTTTGTGTTTTTACCGACCACAAACCTTTGGTCACTGTCTTCAATAAAAACAGCTGTAACCACTCTCCCAGAGTCATCAGGCAACTCGATTATATCTCGCAATTTACCACCGATATCCGCCACATCAAAGGTGTCTTGAACACTCCAGCGGATGCACTTTCAAGAATAGAGATTACTTCTGTTACCCTCAGCTCTACACTGTGGAATGCTATTGCACAGGATCAAGATAAGGATACGGAACTACAAGACCTGCTCAGAGAAGACTCCACTCACTCACTTTCCCTCAAGAAAATGAGTATGCCAGGATTGTCTGTGCCCCTCTATTGCGACGTATCAACAGCTGCTATTCGCCCTTATGTCCCTCCATGTCACAGACAAGCAGTCTTCACGGATCTTCATAAGCCCTCCCATCCTGGTATCCGTGCTTCGCAACACCTGGTTACCTCTCGCTTTGTTTGGCCCTCGATGCGGAAGGATGTCAAACATTGGACCAAAACGTGCCTTGCCTGCCAGCGTGCCAAAGTCCAAAGGCACACCAGGTCCCCCTTTGACGCATTTCCGCCCCCATCCCAGCGATTTGAGGTAATTCATGTAGACATTGTTGGCCCTCTTCCAGTGATTCAAGGCCAACGTTATCTGCTCACCTGTCTCGACCGCTTTTCCAGATGGCCTGAAGCCATCCCACTTCTGATATCCAAGCGGACACTGTTGCAAGAGCCTTTCTTCATGGATGGGTATCAAGATTTGGATTGCCGACAAAAGTCATCACTGACCAAGGTCGCCAATTTGAGTCTTCGCTTTGGAAGAAGTTTACCAGCTTGTTGGGTACAGTACATGCGCATACCTGTGCGTATCATCCGCAAGCTAACGGCCTCGTTGAACGCTTCCATCGCCAGCTGAAGTCATCCCTTATGTGTCACGAAGACTCCCATTGGATGGATAAGCTTCCACTCGTGTTGCTTGGTATTCGCTCTGCATTTAAGAGTGATCTGAAGACTACAGCGGCTGAACTAGTCTATGGAACAACACTGCGGCTACCAGGTGGCTACTTCACTGCAGGGGATAAGTCATGTGATCCTACGGAATTCGCTCAAACACTTTCCTCTCACATGCAGTCCCTTCAGCCTGTTCCCCCTCGATTGACTAGCCAACAGAACATCTTTGTTTCCCCAGCCCTCCAGTCTTGCACCCACGTTTTCGTTCGTGTACCTGTCCCAAAACGGCCTCTCCAATGTCCATATGACGGGCCCTATGAAGTTCTCCGACGTACGCGCAAATCATTTCTCATCCAGCGCGGTTCCAAGGTCGACAAGGTTTCTATCGATCGTCTTAAGCCTGCGTTTTTGGAATCAACCTTAAGCGAGGTACATGTAGCTACCAAAAAGGTCCAGGGGAAATCTGTGTCGTTCGGAACTCTTTGAACTTCCTCTCTGGTGGGGGAGTGTGTAGTGAATACTCTTATTTTAGTTTCAAGATAAATGTTAATTTTACCGTCTTGAATTTCGGAATAGCTATAAATTCATTTTAAATTAGTTACCCATCATAATTCAATTGTAAACTACATTAATACTAATTTTATGTATACTGTATTATTTTATTGTATGTAAACATAATTAATTATATATCACAATTGTCAGTAATTATTTATATTCAAATAATTATTTTAATCTAATACCATGTCCATTTTGCAAATAAATAATAGAAATCCAAGGGTTATATTTTCCATCCTTGGTACTGTCGCAGTTTCGCCTAACGGACTCAATTTGTGCTAGTGAGATAATCACTGGTTGGCACTTAACCAGCGGCAGTGCTTATGGCTACATCATCCAGGTTAACCTATACCGGATAGATGCGCTACGGTCCCAAGCCGTAGCTTGCCTAGGTCCAACGACGACGACGACGAAAACCAACAAGCGGATAAGCTTCGCTCACAATTACTAAATAATGCTCACTCACCTCTAGAATATATATCATCAACCCACTAAATTCATTTTCTTTTGTTCCTGCTACCTTTACTAAGGTCCAGAATATTATTGGTAAATTAAAAAATACAAAAAATAACATTCATAACATTCCTGTACCTATTTTGAAACTTGTTAAAGATAAGATATCTGTAACTTTGGCTAAAATTATCAATCAAAGCATTTCCAAAGGAATATTCCCATCAATGCTACAGTATAAACTGGTTGTATAACACCCCTTTTTAAAGGGGATGATCCTACACTAGCAACAAATTACAAGCCGGTGTGTTCATTATCTGTGCTCAGCAAAGTTTTTTAAAAAATTGTAAAAAGTAGAATGCAGTGATATTTAGAATCCTACAATTTATTATCTCCAAATCAATATGGCTTCCGTAATAATAAAACAACGGAAATGGCTATTTTAAAGCTTAGGGAAAATGCAAATATAGCTAAAGAGAACAAAGAAATAATGATATCAATATTTATGGATTTGAGTAAGGCGTTTGATGTAATAGACCATAATATTCTACTTAATAAATTATATTGTTACGGTTTTAGAGGAGCAATCAGTGATTGGTTTAAAAGTTATTTGTCCAATAGATATAATTTTGTATCAGTAAATAAGGTTTGCTCAACTAAAGCGCTTGTCAAACATGGTGTGCCACAGGGCTCAGTTCTGGGTCCACTGTTATTTTTACTATATATAAATGACCTTCCACGTTCATCTGATATACTGAACTTCATAATGTTTGCAAATGATACAATTGTGTCTTCTTCTTGCAAAGATGTTAATTCAGCTAAGAATATATTTAATTCAGAATTCATCAGTGTAATGAAATGGTTAACCACCAATAAACTCTTCCTAAATACCAGTAAAACAAACATGATTTTTACTAATAAAAGAAATGTATATCTTGATGAACTTAATGTTAATGAAATCGCTATAAAGGAGTGTACTGTAACAAAATTTCTTGGTGTAATGCTAGATAAGAATTTGCAGTGGAGTGATCATGTAAATTATATCGCGAAAAAGATTTCAAGGAGCGTTGTTATAATGTTTAAACTTAGAAATGTAGTCTCTAAACAAGTTTTATTGACTCTTTATCATACTCTCGTTCTTCCTCATATAACGTACTGCACCCTTGTTTGGGGAAACTCCGCTAACAACACATTAAATGGTATCTTTGTTATCCAAAAACGAACAATATGGTTATTATCTAATGCTGATTTTATTGATCACTCTAGTGCATTATTTAAAGAGCTAAACCTACTAAAGCTCAATGGTGTAACCAAACTGGCACATTTTATTTTTATTTACAAGTGTAAGAACAAAATCATTAATTTACAATGGGTAAATAGATATTTTGTAACTCATCAAGAAATTCATTCGTATCAGACCAGAAATAGATCAAAGCTTGTTATACCTCAAATTAGATTGTCTTCATCTCAAAAACTACCCATTTTCATTGGATTGAAATTATGGAATGACTTAAATGCCGATATAAAAAATATTGTGAATGTAAATTTATTTAAAACCAAGTTGAAATCCAAATTAATAATGGCATACTAACAAAAATCGGTGCTACTGTAGTATGCGGTCTACCTACGATTCGGCGGTCTACCTTTTAATTATAGCTTCTTATCTTGTTTACTAATTGTTTGTTTACATCCCATTGTCAATCGCCCTTGACGATTGGTTAGGTTTAGTCATGATATTTTCGTTAGTTTTAACGAAAATATCATGATTAAACCTAACCAATCGTAGGTAGACCGCATACTACAGTAGCACCAACAATCTTATCGGAAACCAAATTAAGAAAAATTCAGTGGAGAAATTAAATGTTGATAATAAAGAAATTACTGCTATTGCAGACTCTTTAAATATACATTTTACTTCAATAGCGTGTAGTGAATACTCTTATTTTAGTTTCAAGATAAATGTTAATTTTACCGTCTTGAATTTCGGAATAGCTATAAATTCATTTTAAATTAGTTACCCATCATAATTCAATTGTAAACCACATTAATACTAATTTTATGTATACTGTATTATTTTATTGTATGTAAACATAATTAATTATATATCACAATTGTCAGTTAATTATTTATATTCAAATAATTATTTTAATCTAATACCATGTCCATTTTGCAAATAAATAATAGAAATCCAAGGGTTATATTTTCCATCCTTGGTACTGTCGCAGTTTCGCCTAACGGACTCAATACGGCTAGTGAGATAATCACTGGTTGGCACTTAACCAGCGGCAGTGCTTATGGCTACATCATCCAGGCTAACCTATACCGGATAGATGCGCTACGGTCCCAAGCCGTATCTTGCCTAGGCCCAACGACGACGACGACGAAAACCAACAATTGGTGACCCCGGAGTTGGATTCCCCCCTTTTACCCGAACGACTAGGACTAGACTGTAACGTCGTTCGTGCCCATCACCCCCTTCACCCGAGCGACTAGGACCAGACTGTAACGTCGCTCGTGCCCTCTGCCCCTCACCCCTGCCCGTGCGCTCTGTGCCTGCGCTCGTCTCAACCTCCACTCCTTCGTTGGTAACTTGTCGTCTTGCTTGTACGTCAGCAAGCATAGGAGAAGATGCCTGACGACGCTGGTGCCATCTCCCACTTGAGCGTAAAGCTCCCCGTCTTCTGGTCGGGTGATCCATTTATTTGGTTCCACCAAGTGGAATCACAATTCAACTTGGGAAGGATCACCGCTAGCAGGACAAAATACGATCATGTTTTGTCCTCTCTACCAGCGAGCATCATCTCTGAAGTCCGTGACGTCATCGTGTCTACTTCCACGAGTGAGGACCCATACAACGATCTGAAGTCTGCCATCCTGTGCCGCACCACTGTCTCCGAGCGTGAGAAACTACATCAGTTAATCTCAAAAGAAGAACTTGGAGACCGTAAGCCCACTCAAATGCTGAGGGCTATGCAGTGCGCTCTAGGCGAACGCGCACAAACCTTCGATAAGGACATCTTTAGACAGTTGTTCTTGCAGAAAACTTCCTCCATCAGCTCAGCGTGTCTTGGCCACTATGGATCCTGCTACTCCAGTTGATAAACTAGCAGAAACTGCCGACAAAGTAGTGGAGATTGACACAGCTCCGGTCAACAACGTGAACACACAATCGGAACTGGAGTTGAAAGTGGAAGAGTTAAGTCAACAACTCAACCACGTTTGTTCTCTGCTACAAAATCAACGGCAAAGAAGCCATTCTCGGTCAAGATTTACGAAGAGGCATCGTTCGAGTTCCGGGAAGATCTGCTTCTACCACTCTAAATTTGGAAAGAAGGCTAGGAAGTGCATCTCCCCTTGCAATTTTTCGTCGGAAAACCCCAGCAGCGAGTCCTAATGGCGTCTAGTACTCGCACTGCCAACCTGTTATTCATAAAGGACAGGAACTCTGGTGTCAATTTCTTGGTCGATACCGGAGCGTCAGTCAGTGTATTCCCTCAAAAATCTGGTCATACGCACTCGGAATCTCCGCCTCTATACGCTGCTAACGGTTCACGCATACCCACGTACGGTACTCAGTCGCGTGAACTAAACTTGGGCCTTCACCGATCCTTCAAGTGGATTTTCATCTGTGCTCAAGTGCAGCATCCCATAATCGGCGCTGACTTCCTCCAGCATTTCAAACTCCTGGTGGATCTTGACAAGCGACGCTTATGCGACCAGGCCACACTGCTTTCTGTTCTTGCCAAACAGGTTGCCCTTCCGGACGCCTCGAACTCTGCACTTTCCCTCGTTCCCCCTAATTCCATGTACCAGTGCCTTTTCCAGCGATATCCAGGAATTCTTCAACCGATGCAGATGGGTGATACCATTAAGCACACCATTACCCATCACATTACAACAAAAGGTCCCCCTGTGTTTGCAAAACCCAGACGTCTTGCCCCGGACAAACTGAAAGCTGCCAAATCGGAATTCCAGCTTATGATAGATCTTGGGATAATAAGACCTTCCAAAAGCAGTTGGTCCTCTCCCCTACACCTGGTCCAGAAGAAGTCAGGAGACTGGAGACCATGTGGGGATTACCGGTTTTTTAATTCGACAACCATCCCGGACCGATATCCGGTACCAAATGTCCAAGACTTTACTTCTCTTCTCCACGGCAAATCTATCTTCAGTAAAATAGATCTCGTTAAGGCTTTCCACCACATTCCCGTAGAGCCTTCGGATATTCCCAAGACTGCAGTTTGTACACCATTTGGGTTATTCGAATTTGTGAAGATGCCGTTCGGGCTACGGAATGCTGCGCAAACCTTTCAGAGGTTTATAGATGAGGTCACCAGAGGCTTAGACTTTGTTTATGCCTACATCGATGATTTGCTTGTGGCCAGCTCAACGGAAGAGGAACATAAGGAACATCTTTCACTCCTCTTTCAACGCTTAGAACAATACGGTGTTACTATTAATGCATCTAAGTGTGTGTTTGCACAGCCAACCTTGGAATTTCTTGGTCACACGATTTCGCAGCACGGAATTACCCCCCTTCAGGACAAGTGTGAAGTGATAAAAAATTACCCTATGCCAAATAATCAGCGTGAGTTACGTCGGTTTCTAGTTTTGGTAAATTATTACCACAAGTTCATTAAAAACTGTGCCAGTGTTCTTGCTCCTCTACACGCTATGATCACACACAAACGCAAGGTAACGAAATTGGTATGGTGTAGCGATAGTTTACAGGCGTTCGACAATGCCAAAAATGCTATCAATAGTGCATTGTCTCTGTCATTTCCTATCAGTGATGCCCCCCTAACTCTGACGGTCGATGCATCAGATGTTGCGATCGGTGGGGTGTTGGAACAAACCATTAACGGTCAACAAGCACCCATCGCGTTTTACTCGAAAAAGCTGCAGCCAGCCCAAACGCGTTATAGTGCTTTCGGACGTGAACTTCTTGTATTTACTTAACGTGAAGCATTTTCAACATTTCCTTGAAGGCCGAGAGTTTTGTGTTTTTACCGACCACAAACCTTTGGTCACTGTCTTCAATAAAAACAGCTGTAACCACTCTCCCAGAGTCATCAGGCAACTCGATTATATCTCGCAATTTACCACCGATATCCGCCACATCAAAGGTGTCTTGAACACTCCAGCGGATGCACTTTCAAGAATAGAGATTACTTCTGTTACCCTCAGCTCTACACTGTGGAATGCTATTGCACAGGATCAAGATAAGGATACGGAACTACAAGACCTGCTCGGAGAAGACTCCACTCACTCACTTTCCCTCAAGAAAATGAGTATGCCAGGATTGTCTGTGCCCCTCTATTGCGACGTATCAACAGCTGCTATTCGCCCTTATGTCCCTCCATGTCACAGACAAGCAGTCTTCACGGATCTTCATAAGCCCTCCCATCCTGGTATCCGTGCTTCGCAACACCTGGTTACCTCTCGCTTTGTTTGGCCCTCGATGCGGAAGGATGTCAAACATTGGACCAAAACGTGCCTTGCCTGCCAGCGTGCCAAAGTCCAAAGGCACACCAGGTCCCCCTTTGACGCATTTCCGCCCCCATCCCAGCGATTTGAGGTAATTCATGTAGACATTGTTGGCCCTCTTCCAGTGATTCAAGGCCAACGTTATCTGCTCACTGTCTCGACCGCTTTTCCAGATGGCCTGAAGCCATCCCACTTCCTGATATCCAAGCGGACACTGTTGCAATAGCCTTTCTTCATGGATGGGTATCAAGATTTGGATTGCCGACAAAAGTCATCACTGACCAAGGTCGCCAATTTGAGTCTTCGCTTTGGAAGAAGTTTACCAGCTTGTTGGGTACAGTACATGCGCATACCTGTGCGTATCATCCGCAAGCTAACGGCCTCGTTGAACGCTTCCATCGCCAGCTGAAGTCATCCCTTATGTGTCACGAAGACTCCCATTGGATGGATAAGCTTCCACTCGTGTTGCTTGGTATTCGCTCTGCATTTAAGAGTGATCTGAAGACTACAGCGGCTGAACTAGTCTATGGAACAACACTGCGGCTACCAGGTGGCTACTTCACTGCAGGGGATAAGTCATGTGATCCTACGGAATTCGCTCAAACACTTTCCTCTCACATGCAGTCCCTTCAGCCTGTTCCCCCTCGATTGACTAGCCAACAGAACATCTTTGTTTCCCCAGCCCTCCAGTCTTGCACCCACGTTTTCGTTCGTGTACCTGTCCCAAAACGCGAATCAGGCGAGTTTGTCTAAAACAATTCGTCTAAAATACAATTTGTCTAAATCAATTTGTCTAAAACAATTTGTTTAAAATAGTTTGTCTAAAATCAATTTGTCTAATAACAATTTGTCTAAAATACAATTTGTCTAAAAATAATTTGCCTAAAATACAATTTGTCTAAACAAACAATTTAATATAATATGGCATAAATTGTTGCCTGATGTACAATGCTATTTATTACTTGCCACGCCCATCTTAAAAGGTTACCTCTTGTGCGGAATAGTACATCGAAATCAGTTATCCCGGAACCCATAACCCGGTTAGGTTAGGTTAGGTTAGGTTAGGTAAGGTATATTATGAAATAAAATCAACCCATTTTCAATCTTTTCATCCTCACTCCAAATTTATCAAGCAGACAAATGCATTTCTAATCTTCAGTTATTAGTCAAATTGTATTTTAGACAAATTATTTTTAGACAAACTATTTTAGACAAACTATTTCGATGTACTATTCCGCACAAGAGGTAACCTTTTAAGATGGGGCGTGGCAAGTAATAAATAGCATTGTACCTCAGGCAACAATTTGTATGCCATATTATATTAAATTGTTTGTTTAGACAAATTGTATTTTAGACAAATTATTTTTAGACAAATTGTATTTTAGACAAATTGTTATTAGACATATTGATTTTAGACAAACTATTTTAGACAAATTGTTTTAGACAAATTGATTTAGACAAATTGTATTTTAGACGAATTGTTTTAGACAAATTCTCCTAGACGCCCCCAAAACGGCCTCTCCAATGTTCATATGACGGGCCCTATGAAGTTCTCCGACGTACGCGCAAATCATTTCTCATCCAGCGCGGTTCCAAGGTCGACAAGGTTTCTATCGATCGTCTTAAGCCTGCGTTTTTGGAATCAACCTTAAGCGAGGTACATGTAGCTACCAAAAAGGTCCAGGGGAAATCTGTGTCGTTCGGAACTCTTTGAACTTCCTCTCTGGTGGGGGAGTGTGTAGTGAATACTCTTATTTTAGTTTCAAGATAAATGTTAATTTTACCGTCTTGAATTTCGGAATAGCTATAAATTCATTTTAAATTAGTTACCCATCATAATTCAATTGTAAACCACATTAATACTAATTTTATGTATACTGTATTATTTTATTGTATGTAAACATAATTAATTATATATCACAATTGTCAGTTAATTATTTATATTCAAATAATTATTTTAATCTAATACCATGTCCATTTTGCAAATAAATAATAGAAATCCAAGGGTTATATTTTCCATCCTTGGTACTGTCGCAGTTTCGCCTAACGGACTCAATACGGCTAGTGAGATAATCACTGGTTGGCACTTAACCAGCGGCAGTGCTTATGGCTACATCATCCAGGTTAACCTATACCGGATAGATGCGCTACGGTCCCAAGCCGTAGCTTGCCTAGGTCCAACGACGACGACGACGAAAACCAACAAGCGGATAAGCTTCGCTCACAATTACTAAATAATGCTCACTCACCTCTAGAATATATATCATCAACCCACTAAATTCATTTTCTTTTGTTCCTGCTACCTTTACTGAGGTCCAGAATATTATTGGTAAATTAAAAAATACAAAAAATAACATTCATAACATTCCTGTACCTATTTTGAAACTTGTTAAAGATAAGATATCTGTAACTTTGGCTAAAATTATCAATCAAAGCATTTCCAAAGGAATATTCCCATCAATGCTATAAACTGGTTGTATAACACCCCTTTTTAAAGGGGATGATCCTACACTAGCAACAAATTACAAGCCGGTGTGTTTATTATCTGTGCTCAGCGAAGTTTTTTAAAAAATTGTAAAAAGTAGAATGCAGTGATATTTAGAATCCTACAATTTATTATCTCCAAATCAATATGGCTTCCGTAATAATAAAACAACGGAAATGGCTATTTTAAAGCTTAGGGAAAATGCAAATATAGCTAAAGAGAACAAAGAAATAATGATATCAATATTTATGGATTTGAGTAAGGCGTTTGATGTAATAGACCATAATATTCTACTTAATAAATTATATTGTTACGGTTTTAGAGGAGCAATCAGTGATTGGTTAAAAGTTATTTGTCCAATAGATATAATTTTGTATCAGTAAATAAGGTTTGCTCAACTAAAGCGCTTGTCAAACATGGTGTGCCACAGGGCTCAGTTCTGGGTCCACTGTTATTTTTACTATATATAAATGACCTTCCACGTTCATCTGATATACTGAACTTCATAATGTTTGCAAATGATACAATTGTGTCTTCTTCTTGCAAAGATGTTAATTCAGCTAAGAATATATTTAATTCAGAATTCATCAGTGTAATGAAATGGTTAACCACCAATAAACTCTTCCTAAATACCAGTAAAACAAACATGATTTTTACTAATAAAAGAAATGTATATCTTGATGAACTTAATGTTAATGAAATCGCTATAAAGGAGTGTACTGTAAAAATTTCTTGGTGTAATGCTAGATAAGAATTTGCAGTGGAGTGATCATGTAAATTATATCGCGAAAAAGATTTCAAGGAGCGTTGTTATAATGTTTAAACTTAGAAATGTAGTCTCTAAACAAGTTTTATTGACTCTTTATCATACTCTCGTTCTTCCTCATATAACGTACTGCACCCTTGTTTGGGGAAACTCCGCTAACAACACATTAAATGGTATCTTTGTTATCCAAAAACGAACAATATGGTTATTATCTAATGCTGATTTTATTGATCACTCTAGTGCATTATTTAAAGAGCTAAACCTACTAAAGCTCAATGGTGTAACCAAATTGGCACATTTTATTTTTATTTACAAGTGTAAGAACAAAATCATTAATTTACAATGGGTAAATAGATATTTTGTAACTCATCAAGAAATTCATTCGTATCAGACCAGAAATAGATCAAAGCTTGTTATACCTCAAATTAGATTGTCTTCATCTCAAAAACTACCCATTTTCATTGGATTGAAATTATGGAATGACTTAAATGCCGATATAAAAAATATTGTGAATGTAAATTTATTTAAAACCAAGTTGAAATCCAAATTAATAATGGCATACTAACAAAATCGGTGCTACTGTAGTATGCGGTCTACCTACGATTCGGCGGTCTACCTTTTAATTATAGCTTCTTATCTTGTTTACTAATTGTTTGTTTACATCCCATTGTCAATCGCCCTTGACGATTGGTTAGGTTTAGTCATGATATTTTCGTTAGTTTTAACGAAAATACCATGATTAAACCTAACCAATCGTAGGTAGACCGCATACTACAGTAGCACCCAAAAATCTAGGATTAATGTTCATTAATATTGTTTACTAATTATTAATTTCTCGTGTGTAATCCAGTATTAAAAACCCATTTCTTGGGATTGTTCAGTTCTTATCTCTCATGTATAATATTGGTTTCTTTGTATGGTATTGGTATAATGCCTTCAATGGTGACCTTGCATTTGTCATGTAAGTAGTGATAATTTAAGTTTAATACATGCTTTAACTATTAATAATACTTATTTACTTCTTTATTTATTTATTATTAATTAATAACAACTAGCTATGTATTTTTAATAAGAGCCAAGTAAAGCCTAAAGCTTAAGGGCCAAATTAAATAAGATAAATAGTCGAGCTTCACAATTATTCATATCATTGTAAATTGTGAAACAAAAGTATTTATTTTAATATTATCGTATTTTACACATCATAAGACGCTACTTTTTTCCTGAAAAACGTCTCCAAAAATCAGCCTGCGTCTTAGCATCGTAAGGTCAAGATCTTAGAGATAAGTTTACTAGCCCTCATGAACACCAGACATGTAAATTATCATAAAATTAAATTATCATTAGCAGTGGCAGCTCGTCGGTAGGCACTGCGGAACTGCAGTACCCCTAAATTTTTTATTTACAATTGAAATAATCAAGAACAATATAAGGATGAGCTCACTGAATAACTTTTTCAATAACTTTTGAAACTTTTATTCATTGCTCAATGCTCATCCTTTTATTTCAGTAATTATTTCAACCCATTCTTAGAGACAGCACCCCTAGAATTTTTAGTCACGAGCCGCCACTGATCATTAGGTTATAGGTGTATTCATGGTAACCATTAGGAAGCTTAATAGGCCTACCTGCTACCATTAATCGAAGCTGACTGGAGATAACCTGAGCCTAAACTGGTAAAGTCCGCCATTTGTTTTCTTTACGATCACCTCACGCCATCTACATGCAGGCAATCCGATTATGGCAAACTGATAGTGACACATCGGACGACCCAGAATCAGCTAGTGGCACGTGGCAGTGATGTTGGTGACGATGCCAGCAGTAATGACAGCAACAGCGCGGAAATCTCAGGATTTGAGGATAATTAAATATGTCACTTCAGGTGTCATATGTTATTGTTTTGTTTAATGTTCTTTTAATAAAGCTATGGGAATATATTTTTTGTCAGGCTGATAAATCTTCGAAATATTTTTTTTCCTAAATATTCTTTGCTAAATACAGGGTGCGTCTTACCACTTGTAGCGTCTTATGAGGCGTAAAATACGGTAATAAAGTTTATTCAATTCAATTCAATTCAAAATATTTTGAACAACTTTGATTCTGCCATAATTAGTCGCAGTTTTGTTATCTTCTCTAACTTTAAGACTTTCTGTGGGCCTGACCGAAGAAGGGTGTCTCCCTTCGAAAAGCTTTCTCCATGTTTTTAGTTTCATTTTAGATTTTAAGATTTAGTTTCATCCTTTTATTTTGGATATATATATATATATATATATATATATATATATATACTTTCGGGTCCGGGTCATTTTTCTAATTTACTTGTGGGTCCTGGTCCAGGTCGGACCCGAAAGTTCACTTTCAGGTCCTGTCGGGTCTTTCACTATATTACCCGGGTCTGGGTCGGGTCCATTATTAAAAATGTAATAATTATAATCTGGTATAGGATAGGTAATAAGACTGCTACCGTAGCTACATTAACATGCTTTCTGAAGCATAGTAAAACATTATATGGCTATACGGTAGTAGCCTAGCCATATACATATATTAACCATATTAACCATATATTAATTAATCCAATTTTGGAAATGTTTGAAAGTAGGTGTATTAATTGTATTAATATTTAATAGTAACTAAGTATAGTTATACATGCATTGCTAAGGGGCAAAGTACGATGTATGATTGCTCTCTTCAGCCCCCTTATTCTAAATTTTAATTAAGTTTGTGAAAATAAATTCTATGTTTTTTGAGTGAACTCAAATGAAAAGGCGACAGCACTTGATCATATCGGACCCGTTGTCTGTTGCAATGGATACAACTTGTGCAGATCCCAAGTCGTACTCGGTTAACACAGACTGAATGGTTTGTTTCAAAACATCTCCTAGGAAATTAATTATTTATTACTGATTTAGATTTAAAGTAACATTGTACGATATATATATAATATATATATATATTTGTGTGAAATGTAAAATAACTTTTTGTGTGAAATGTAAATAATTTTTACCTGTATGCGAGCAGTGAAGTTCCTTGACAGCCAACGTTTGCACTTCAATTTTGTTTTCAAAGTCATATTGGGCTTGAATACCTAAAAATCCTCTATCTAAGCGGCTGCAACAATCTACTTTTAAATGAAACTTTTTTTTTAAGAAGTGTTTTTAACTTATTTTTTTCAGCTGTTGCTCTATCGAGAGTCAAAGTAGCAAGATTTTTTCTGTTCATGTTTATATTCATTGCAGATAGAAATGGTTGAACCAAAATTTTAAATCCAATATCTTCTACAATGCTAAAAGGCCGCCCGTCTATTGTCACCCACGAAATAAGGCCATTTTCTAAAGTTTTCCTCTAAAGATGCGGGTGAACTCCAACTATAATTTGTTTAAAAAAGTTTTTAACACTAGTTTGGCCTACATTCATTCCTTTGGTTTGTATCTGAGTTTTCGAAGTACTGCTAGTGCTTGGTAGGCTTTTATCATGATCCTCAACTTTATGATATATGTCTGGGTGACACGATTTTAGGTGTCGCTTTAGGTTTGTCACATGATTGCCACTATACACTTTTCGGGACTAGTATGTTTCATGGACTGCTCTCGATTTTCCTACGAAATTGCAAACAAAGGCAGTCGATGACCCTGATTTTGTTTCTGAAATCGGTTTTCTTGAGAAATGATAAAGAAAAATGTTATTGGATATTGAATAAATTTATTTACTGAAACGACGCAATACACTCCAACATCTTTCTGAATAAGTCCGAGCTGGTGTGGCGCTTACGCCACAAAAGAAATGACAAGAATTAGTGCGATATCTTGCAAAAAACAATAGTATAAGAAACTCGATTATGTTAGGTTAGGTCAGGTTAGGTTAGGTTAGGTTTCTCAAGAAAACCGATTGCAGAAACAAAATCAGGGTCATCGACTACCCTTGTTTGCAGTTTCGTAAGAAAATCGAGAGCAGTCCATGAAACATACTATGTCCCACTTTTCCACACTTTTCAATTTGGCATGTAGATGTTTTACCAATATTATTATATTTAAAATATTCATTTGTAAGGCTAGTTTTTTTGCTACCACTCCCCACCGAAAAAAGACCTTGTAAAAGCATTGCAAATTCAAATAAATAGCAAACGAAGCACTGGAGACCAACCAATGTACACAGTACACAACTCACAAACAAACAATAAAATATATTAGGATTAGGCTATTCTTCCGTCACCGTTAACTCTCCACTTCCAGTGAGTCATTTGGAGGGTGGAGTAATAATTCAATACATTGTTGCCAAATTTAAAGACGCACACATAAATTTTGTAAACTAAAAACCCGGCTGTGCGGGTCCTTCACTTTCGGGTCGGATCTGGGTCTGGGTCAGTTTTAAAATTCACTTTCAGGCCGGGTCATTTTTCGAATTCACTTTCGGGTCCGGGTCTTATCTCACTTTCGGGTTAAACCCGGGTCTGGGTCCGACCTGCCAGCCCTGATATATATATATATATATATATATACAGTGGTGGGCGCGGTACCAAAATTTGGGGGTGCGTTACGCGGTACTGCGGTACCTCAGCATGCCCAGTGCGTTACGCGGTACTGCGGTACTTTTTCAGGTCCCCCTGGTGCGTTCCGCGGTACTGCGGTACTGCGGTACTGCACACAAGAACAACACAAGTAATAGCACATATTTTCAGAAATTGCATATCGGCGATTTCGCACCTGAACTTTCTGCCATAATGGCTAAAAATCGATCTTTGTCACAGAAATGTAACACACGTGCAACCGGCTCAAAAGCAAGCACTGCACTGAGGCGTTGTGATAGGATGGCAACGTAACATGTTCTGAACGAAAACTTAACGTGTCTAGAGTTAGGCTGATGCAACACACGCAGCATTCGTCTTACTATACTCCTGTAATAAGGTTTACTTCAAAAAAAGTGTTAATTTTTTGAAAAGTCGTGTTTGTCGGTACCGCGGAAAGTACCGCGGGAAATTTGAATGCGGTAGCGGTACTGCTGTACTTTCAGCGATCCTTTGCGGTACTGCGTTATGCGGTACCGGTTTGGTAGTACCGCAGTACCGCAGTACAGCAAAAAATACCGCAAGTGCCCAGCTTTGTATATATATATATATATATATATATATTGCAGAAATAACGATAATAACAAATTTTGGAAATTTGTTAAGAATCATACGGGTGTCAAAAATGTCCTCCCTCCGACAATTGATGGGGTGTCGGGGGAGGATGAAATTGCAAAGCTGTGGAAAAACCACTACTCTAACATTCTTAACAGTGTGAGTAGGGATAATCTTGATAGATTGCAGCTAAACGACTGTGGGAGGAACAAGGGAAAATACTTTGATATCAGTTCCTGAAGTAAAGAGGTTAATTATAGAGTTAAAGACTGGTTCTGCGTCAGGGGTAGATGACCTATCGAATGAGCACTTAAAATATGCCAATGACGTAGGATGTCTGCATATATCATTGCTCCTATCAGCCATGCTTGCTCATAACTATATATTTGCCCCTGGTCAAAAATAACTATGGAGACATTCTGTCCAGCAATAATTACAGGCCTATTGCTGTCGCTTCCTGCTTCTCGAAACTACTAGAAAAAACTCTTGTTACTCCGATTAAATGATTTCCTATGGACATCTCCTAATCAGTTTTGTTTTAAAAGGTCCCACTCAACTGACCTGTGTATCTATGTACTTAAAGAAACAATATCTAAATACATTGACAGTAATTCAACTATTTTAGCTGTTTCCTGGATATAAGTAAGGCATATGATAGGGTGAACCACAATATTTTATTTGAAAAACTAGAAAACAGGAAGGTTTCCATGTACATATTAAATTTATTGAAATTTTGGTATTCCCACCAATCTTTCACTGTTAGGTGCGGCAATGTACTATCCGAGTGTTTTGGCTCCTCTTGCGGGGTGAGACAAGGCTCCTTGCTCTCCCCTATGCTGTTTAATGTGTATATTGACGGATTAATTGTTTCACTTAATGAGGCAACAGCGGGAAGTGGTATAGATAACACAAGGATAAATAATTTAGTTTATGGCGATGATATGGTGTTAATAAGTCCCTCTGTTGAAGGTCTGGATCGGCTACTAAAAGTTTGCGAAGTGTATTCGCAGAAACATGATATTCTTTTTAATGTTACAAAAATTAAGGTTATGCAATTTCGTCCTAAAAGCTGGAAGCAGCCAGCTGATATTAAGTTTAAAATGAAAGGTGAAGTAATTGAGGAAGTACAAGAGTTTAAGTATTTGGGTCAAACTATCACCAGCTCCTTGAGTGATGACTCGGATATAAGAAAACAATCTCGAAGCCTTTGTGCTAAAGTGAATATGACTATAAAGAACTTTCGGTTCTGTACAAGTGCAACTAAAGATACGCTCTTTCGTACGTTCTGCAGTAATATTTACGGACAGCAACTGTGGGTAAATTATAAAAAAGGTTCTGGCAGAACCCTAAATTTGCTGTACAACTGGTCTTTTAGACTCTTACATAAATTACCCCCCAAGATGCTCAGCTTCGCAAATGTTTGCTACCGGCAATGTCCCGAGCTTCCCGGAGGTAATAAGACGTGCTCAATACATTCTGATGCAAAGAATTAAAAAATCAACGAACCCGATTATAATTATCCAAGCTATCCATGAGTCCTCCCGTTTGTCCTCTAAGCTATGGAATTCTTGGTACGAAAACGTCTGTCTGTAGCTCCACTTAACTACGACAATACTGTATTTCTAATCAACTGTATATATTTTTACTATTAGTATGTGAACTGTCATTGTATTAATAATATTTGTCATATGGACTATAGTGATAGTCTGCCAATGCATCTTTTCATTTTCATTTTCATATATATATATATATATCCTACGGATCACTAATTTGTAATGGTCCAGAAAGTAGGCTTACTATAATTTATGAATTAAATTGAAATGAATAATTAGGGGTCACCAGTTTGTGGCACAACCCAAACAAACAATATTTAATAAAGGAGAGAGAAATTACTTTGTTGTTTTTGTGTTTAATTAGAAAAATAAATAAATTATTTAATCACAGTGATTAAAATTCTGTAACGGTAATTGTGATATTTAGTATGGCTGATTCTTAGCAATAAGAAATGGTTACACAGTATAAGCGTTAAGTACATATAATAATGACAAGAAACACTAATTTAGGTAGGCTAACGAGATATGCAACAATGAACACACAATAATAAGTAATTAAGCCAATAATAACTGAGGTAATGAAAGTATGGTGTGGTACAGTAAACGGATTGAGCAAGTAAAAATAAAATGTATGAATGAGTAAATAAACAAGCAGATATAAATACGGGAAGGTAATTGAATATGGTAAAATAATTGAAAAGGCCTACTGTAGTTGTAAGAGGAAAGTTAGTTTGCTGGTTGTTTGCGTACACGTTTGGGTATAGCCTATTCGCTAGGCTAAGGTTACACTATGTAGGTTAAGCGGAAATTGGTATTCCATACATTAAAACCAAGCTCACCATCTCGTCTGTTGCTAATTTCGCAGGCATTCCCTACCTAAAAGAAAAAATAATACATTATAGTCAACACTGAAAATTGCTATGATCCGCGCCTTTTGCGCTACCCTATACATATATATATCGGAAAAATAAGGATGATAAAGTATAAAATATAAATTAAATTACTAAGAAGGCAAGAATCTTGAAAAAGCGATCGCTCTGTGGGTGGGTGCCATTCCCATTTCATCCCGCGCTCGAGAGTGGGAAGGCCCCCAAAGTGAGAATTTCAAAGGAGGCATTTTCAAATTGGCGTATTCCCAATTCTTGCCATTGTCATTCACGGTATTCCCACTTTGGTGCAGGTTAGGATACGATAGGTTAGGTTAGTTTTGGTTAGTTTAGGTTAATGTTAAGTTAGGTTAGGTTAAATCGAGTTAGGTAATATTAGCCATATCAAGAAACACTTTTCTCAAATGTGGATGTTTCACTTTTGTGCATTTGCATTTGTGGACCGCAGATTAGCATAGGAATAACGCTAAATAGGAAGTAATCGTATAGCTCTTGACACATTCCTTTCACCCTTCTTATTTAACCTAGTGGTAAAGTGAGTAGGCTCTGGAGGATGATTGTAAAGTGTAGAAATATGTATACAAACGTGAGTGAGAAAAAGTGGCAGAGATTAAAAGTGTATCTATGGTAACGTAAACGTGTATGTATACTGTACAGTGGTTACCATGGCAAACGCGAGGTAAAAAGGGGGAAGGATTGCGGCTTTACACTAATGCAAAGAGAAGGAAGATGGGAAGAAGGGTCATCTCGAAGCGTGTGAGAAGATTATCCTCCCAAAATTTCCTCCTGTTAAAATTACCAGCCAAAATTATCCCCTAAAAATTTTCATCTTCTCTAACGCACTTCTACTCAGGTGATTCCTCCGATGTTAAGAAGAGTGTGTGGGTAAAATAAATGTTTTTTCTTTGGTAATTATTTGATCATTTTTGAGGAAATACCTTTTTTTTCACAGATATTCAGTCGCAACTTCTGCTGAAGTGTTTTCTCTTCCTTCCTCTTCCTCTTCAGGAATTAGGGAACAGTTGTCATCTTGAGAAGCTTCACAAATATGAAATTCTTTTTTCATACTTGTCGGTAATTTTTGAATAACATCGAGTAAAAAACTGTGTGTCCTAAAGCAAGCGGGATTGTTGCACTGGTAGCTCAGCAAGTCGATATAGGTACCTCGTTTGTCATCAGATGGTGCAGCTTCATCAGGTCGTGTTGGCAGTGGAATTCCTTTGAGATTAGGGTTGTTAATGGATAAACTTCTGTCTATGGATAAGACAAGCCTATGAGTCTCGTACCAGTGACGGTCTGTTAGTTTTTTCAATTTTGAGACCGATAATAACAGTACCCCAAGTAGAGTAGCCGAAACAATACTAGTTACGACCACTAAGATAATTGTTACTATTTCGAAGGAACTGTTTCCACCATTCAATATTGGGAGCGTTCTCCTGCTGGAATGAAAACAATCACCTTGTTAAGTAAGGAAAATGTCATGAATGGAAAGTTCAACGTGTCATTCTACAACCAAGCTTTAATTGAACTTATTAATTTATATTGTTAATCAAACTGCTTGAAATTTTTATTATGGACACTGTTTTATAACTTACATTCATCGGATGATTCCCGTTGGCAAATAATTTCACCATTGTATGAAATTTCATCAATGGTAATTGAACAACCTCCGTAGAATATTGAAAATTGAAATGCAATGTGTTTGATGGTTTCATTTTTGACAATGAACCACAACCTGTCGTTAACTTTGAATTTTAAGCGGCTACCATAGACCTAGAAATAATAATAATAATAATTTTAACATATAAAGCCGAAAATAAACTTTACCATTTATTATTTAAACAAAAAATTATGTACAAAATTTAGGGGAAAATAGCAATGCATATTTGTTTTGTGACTGAAAGTATAGTGATTTGCAAATGCGATTGAACAAACTCCAAATGCTTTCGATAATATTCATTTTATTCCATAAACGCATCGATGTTTTTGACAGAAATTTTGGATGAATAGACCAACGAGGACAAACTGGATACGACAAACGAACAAAAACAATGCAGTAGGAATGACAGTACGCACTACAGTATAAACAAAATAGTAGTATTCTCTTAGACATTAAGACATTATGAAGGTATTTAAATGACAGAGCATTGTATATTTCAAAACTATGATTACATGTTTGACAATAATCCAATCACTTTTGCAGTTCAAAATTGGTGTATTTTTTATTAAATACAACTACAAATACCACCTTAGCGTCAACTAACCACGTTCTGTAGCTTGGACCAATCTAAAACAAATGACTGTAACATGAGTTTCGTTCGGGTTACCTATATTCAATTAACCAGATTTTTCCAAGTTGATTGAACTACTGTGGAACCTCTCAGAACGCCACCGCATCAGTATAACTGTACAAGGTGTTTCAAAAGTCCGGAATCATAGGAATATTCATTTCTCAATTATATATTTATATATATATATATATATATAACGTAAAGAACGACGCTTGTATAGGAGATATTCCGCGCAAGACGAGAGAGAGAGAACGAAACAAATGAAAAAATGAGGTAACCACCCGGGAATCGAACCCGGGATCTTCCGATTGCCGGTCAGATGCGATACCATTACACCATGGGCCTCACTCTTACAAATGCCGTAATTCTTCTACATACTCGCAGAAACCAATGCCCCAAGGGGGCACCTCCCGCATGCCGTAACATTATATACATTCAACTGCAAAGAACACGCAGTATAAATAACGTAAAGAACGACGCTTGTATAGGAGAGTGTAATGGTATCGCATCTGACCGGCAATCGGAAGATCCCGGGTTCGATTCCCGGGTGGTTACCTCATTTTTTCATTTGTTTCGTTCTCTCTCTCTCGTCTTGCGCGGAATATCTCCTATACAAGCGTCGTTCTTTACATTATTTATACTGCGTGTTCTTTGCAGTTGAATGTGTGTATATATATATATATATATGTGTGTATGTGTGTGTGTGTGTAGACATTAAACATATTTCCTATGATTCCGGACTTTTGAAATTTGGAAACACCCTGTACTTCCACAGAAAACAGAAGAAAACTTATTGAAAGCGATAACACTGTTAAGGACTTTGTTGCAATGATCGCACAAAAATATATACGCATTAAAAGGAGTAGGATTACGACATCTGATCGACTTGACATTTATCGACAACAATATTGTGGGTTAAATTAGGTTAGGTATTGGGTAGTATACGTTGGATTAGCGCAGGGTAGGTTATGTTAGTTTAGGTTAAGTTAGACTTTTAGAGTGTCGATGTTATGGTCTTGTCCATCCGGTGGGTGTGGCAAAAGAACAACGGCCTATACCATTATTTTAAACAACTTCCAAACGGAACGTATTCAAAAGAATGGGCTTATACCCATACCCATTGACGAAACTAAACAATCGACACTAGAAAATTAACTTAATTTAACTTACTTACTTACTTCTTACTTCGTAGCCCCCGGGTTCTCTTATGCGAACCCGGCGGCGCTCAGGTATCCCGCGACCACCGTGGGACGGGTCCATAGGTCTCGTAGAGAGGTAATGTTGGAGTTGTGTCTTTGTTGAGAGAGAGTGTGGCAGTGTAAGAGTAGGTGTTCTGTGTCCTCAGGGTGGAGGTAACATTTTTGACAGGTGGAGGTGTCAGCTAGGTGGAGTCTGTGTCTGTATTGTTGGAGGGAGGGGTGGTGGCCTGAACGGAGCCTGGCCAGAGTAACTCTTGTTTTCCTTGGGAGGGTTTGTTCGCTCTGATGGACTACAGGGGGAGTATCGTGAAGGACAGTGTTGTGTGGTTGGTCGAGTAGGTATTTCCGGGTAAATTCTGTGTGGAGATGTTTAATGGGGTTGATGTTTAGGGGAGGAGGGGGGATATTGTTCAGTAGCTGCGAATAGTGAGCAGCAGGAGTACGTTTTTTGTTGCGGGGTGGGGGATTGTGTAATGTGAGATGGTGACAGGGGTGGTCTGGGGCCAGTGCTCTGGAGAAGAATTGAGTCCCTGTCATGTTCATGTGGTGTTCGATGGGGAGTATTTTCGTATCTGCATGTAGATGTGGGATGGGTGTGGTTCGGAGGCAGCCAGTAATGCTTCTGAGACCTCTGTTTTGTGTGGTCTGTATCTTTTTCTGGTTTGTGTGGGAGATGGATGGGGACCAGGCGGGGGCAGCGTAAGTTAGGGTAGTACGTACAAACTGTTTGTATAGGATACTAAGGGATTCCTTCTGCTGACCGAATGTTGTGGAGGTGAGTGTTCTGAGAGCGTTGAGTTTTTTTGTTGCTTTGGAGCAAATGTTTGATATGTGAGGGGAAAAGGACATGTGTGTGTCTAG
The DNA here is from genome assembly GCA_023014485.1 of Bathynomus jamesi. Classification (NCBI taxonomy): domain Eukaryota; kingdom Metazoa; phylum Arthropoda; class Malacostraca; order Isopoda; family Cirolanidae; genus Bathynomus; species Bathynomus jamesi. The sequence goes on along the minus strand of JAJOZX010001474.1, from coordinate 343,199 downwards.
GGTGAGGCCAAGGATTGTTGGGGTTTTGTTTAGAGGTAGGGGATGTCCCATGAGGGTGACTCTCGGGTGTGCTTGGGATTCGTGGCGGTCTGAGGTTAGGAGGGTGATGGAGGATTTTTGAGGGGATGCTGACATCCTATTGTTAGTCAGCCAGAGTTCCAGATTGGTAATGTACTGCTGGATCAGGCGTGTGGCGGTGTTACGGTTATGGTGTTGTGCTGTTATGGTCAAGTCATCTGCATAGGAGGAGACGTGGACATGGGGGGAGAGAGGTTGTGGGAGGTCGTGCATGAAAAGGTTGAAGAGGATTGGAGAGAGTATGGAGCCCTGTGGGACGCCATTGTATAGTCTGTAGGTTTTGGATGAGTGTTGTTTGTGTATGACTTTGCCAAGTCGGCCTGCAATGAGATTAGTAAGCCATTTCTTGTCATTGGTGGGGATGTCGAGATCAATAATCTTTTGTGCAAGAATGTGGCGTGGGACAGTGTCGAAAGCTTTGTTGATGTCGATGGCAACAAGGACTGTGCGGGCAGGGGGGATAGTTGGTTGAAGCCATCTAAGATGTGTTGGGTTAGGTTTGTAAGAAGCGTTGTGGTGGAGTGGGCGGACCTGAAGCCGTGTTGGGTTTGTGAAAATGTAATGTGTGGTTGTATGCGTCTTAATATCAGTTTTTCGAGGACTTTGGAAATGGTTGAGAGAAGGGAGATTGGCCGGTATGAAGCAGGTAGGTTGGGGGTTTATTGGGTTTCAGTATCGGGATGATGTGTGCCAGCTTCCAGGTAGAGGGTATGATATTGTGAAGCCAGGAGTAATTGAATATGTTTGTGAGGGCTGCAAGAGCAATTGGACCAAGGTGTTTGAGATGTATGTTTGAAATGTGGTCTGGGCCTTCGGCATGAGAGTTTTTAAGGATTTTATGGCTGCAGCTGTGCCTTGGGGTGTAAATGGATGTGGTTGTTGTGGGTCGGCCGAGAGTTTCCGTATGTTTTTGAGGATTTAACTTAATATATATGTTAAAACTTGTAAGAAAAATTAAATTTACAAATAATTTTTAGTTTCGAGAAAATGTTTATTTATCAATTATGAAAAATTAATAGAAACTATAAAAAAAATGAATTAATAAAATTAATTAATTACTAAATTAATAAAAATGTACCTCAAGTTTTTTAATTGGTTCTGAGAATTTTAAACCGATTACATACGAGGATAGTATATCCCCTTCCACAGTCTTGTTAAAGCCGAAAGTCGGTTCACCGCAGTCAATTTTTGAAATCTTGTAATCTATAAAACGGCCGCATGTTGCTAACACTTTTCCTGAAAAGAGAAAATGTTCCGTTCAAAAGGGACAAGGAAATTTCCGTTCGAAAGCGATAGAGAAATTTCCGCTCAAAAGGGACAGGGGGAAATTTCCGCTCAAAAGGGACAGGGGGAAATTTCTGTTCAAAAGGAACAGGGAAATTTTGGTTGGCATAAGAAATCGAGCGGTATAACATTAAAAAAAAAAAACTGCTCTCTAAAGAAGCATAGAATCCGGTGAAAGATCCTCAATCTTGAAATCAATTCGGATTTAAAAATCGGAATCTCCAAACAGCAAAAAAGTGATTTAAGAGGAATTTCCCAAATTATTTTACAAGTATCAGTGCCAATGACATATATATATATATATATATATATATATATATATATATATATATATAGACCCACACCCAGTGGTTAATTTGTGCCGGAACGCACCGGAACAACGTTTCGGCATTTGTATTTGGCCTGCCATTTCTTTTTGTATAAAGTATTTCTTGCACCGATTGTCTCTGTGAAAATATTTACCAACTAATAATTGGAGCGTGTTATGTTTTGTTCTTAAGGTTTATCACTCACTCATTCATCCGGCGCTGCAGGCCTATTAAGTCCCTTGGCCGCTACAACAATCCTTTCCCACACGGTCCGATCTGCTGCCAAATCCTGGAGGTCTTCGGGGTTCTTCTCCAGATATTCCAAATCTTCCGAGATCTTATCCTTCCATCTAGTTTGTGGACGTCCTCGAGGCCTTCGATTTTGTGGAATCCATTCCCATACCTTTCTCATATTTCTATCTTCTGCTCTAACTACATGTCCTGCCCATCTTAGGCGTGCTGTTCTTATGATGTCCGTTACCAGAGGTTGCATGGTTAGAGCTCTCACTTCTCTTGCATATCTCTTTCTCCACCGATTTAGCTCTTCATCATAGACTGGTCCACATATGCTTTTGAGGATGCTGTTCTCAAAGCTTTCTAGTTTTTTCTCTTGTGTTTGGGTAATACTCCAAGTTTCCGCATCATAGGTAATTACAGGCAAAATTACACTATTACAGATGCGTAACTTTGTCCTTCTTGATAAGACTCTTGATCTTAGTAGTGTGAAAAATGCTCTGTATGAATTGGTCCCCAATTAACCCCACCCCTAATATCTCCAGTCTAACTATAGAGTAGATTTAGCCTAGAGATTCCGGAAATGGTCCAGAGCGGGCAGAGTAAATTGAGGTCCACAGTAGGATTCCTCACCAAATTAGGTTAGGGTAATTTACCTTCACCTTTGTTAAGCTATGAGTTGATGTTAGGTCTTAGACCACAATGTAGGCCTAATTTGTCTGACCCAGCTTAATTTATGTTCCTTAATTAACTGGGCTTAAAAACACAACTGATCACTTACTGAGTGTTATTAGACAGTCCCTCTTCTCTTTTCTCAATTGTTGAGAGCGTACTTGCTGGTGGGGATCTTTTTCCGTTGTTTAGCCTCTTCCTTCTCTCCGTTCCGTCTTGTTCTCTCGTTGCTTCTTTCCGTTCTCCTTTTTCGCGGGGCTTTTTCCACCAGCGTCGTCTTGGTTTTTTTTCAGTTGGTTGATCGGTAATGTATGTGTATTACCGAGCACACTCTATCACACAGTATGTAAATACTAATGTGGAGAATAACTCTGGTGAGCAACCAATTGGTTTCATCCACCCAGTTATTGACATTAAAGGAATTTAATAATTGTTAGATTAACTACCTCTTACTCAGTGGACCATTTTCGTTACCTCCCAACTACCCACACGTATCAGTTTTCCATAGTAGAAGTCTTAAAGCAGCTACCCCGCGACTTCCAGATCTTAGCCGTGCTTTTATTTTAATGTCTACTTCATTGTTTGGTGTTATCACTGACCTAAGGTAGCAAAAATTTGGAACTTTTTCTATCTCCAAGTCAGCTATGACTTCAGTGCCTTCTTCAAAATGGTAGTACTCCGGTCTACTTGCACGCAACACTGTAGTCTTATTTGCATTTATTGCTAGTCCCAGTCTTTCAGCATTTTCACTCAGTTCTCTCACCTTTCCTTCCATATCAGCTTCATCTTCCACCTTTTAAGGTTTATTAAATTGTGAAACTGATCCGAAAGAGGAATGTGACGTGAACACCTAAAATAAATATATTTCACACACACTAAGTGTATGAAAACATTGGATGAGGTCTGTTAAATGAAACAGCGCCATGAAATTGCGTCTCAGAAGCACCCTGATGGAAAATTTTCTTGGGGAAGACCACCCAAACACCCCCAGCAGGAGGGGAATACTACATCCTGCAACCTCCCGCGCTCCGTGCACCGTGCCCCAACGGGCCACGGCTCGTCCGCTGCGGGGGATCGGTGGGCTGCTTCGCAGCCTCTGCCTCCGGCTCAGTAGCGTTCCATCACTTCTTTTTTCTACAAGTTAAGCACTGTATTTGAAGTCTTCAGGAATAATCCCCGTTTCGAGTGACTGATTAAAAATCTTCGTTGAGGGGCCTACGATAACGTCTTTCAAATCTTTCAGATGTCAAGGATAAAACGCGTTAGGGCCTGGAGCCTTGCTAACTTTTAGCCTATCGATATAATGCGCAGTCTCACCCTCGTAAACAGTTATTTCATCCAAAATAGTCTCGCTACTAAATGGAACGATATCGTCAACATCAGGGACATTATTGACGTCTTCTACGGTAAAAACTGTCGCAAAAAAGTTATTAAAAATACCCGCCATCGCCTGAGCGTCAGAAGCCAAAGCGCCATTAGCGTCCACGAGAGGGCCTATATTATCTTTTATCGGCTTACGATTATTCACGTACTCGAAAAACTTTTTTGGGTTATGTTTACTATCCGCAGCTATAAGTATCTCTAAATTACGCTTAGCATTCCTAATTGATCTTTTAACCTGACGTCGAAGCTCGATAGATCTATTAGTGTTAGCTACCGTGCCATTGCGCTTATTAAGTATATACGCTCTGTTACGCTCGTTTATGAACTCGCCTATTTCCCTAGTCCACCACTTGGGCCTACCATGATTTCTAGCGCGCTTGGGCCTACGAGGAATAAACTCCCTTTCGATATTCACGAAACTATCTTTAAACGCCTCCCAATGCAAATTTGTGTTATTACCCATAAATAAGTTATCCCAGTCCACTACTCATCCTATCCGTAAAACTATCAAAATTGGCCGTACGAAAATCAGGGACTTCTATTACTTTACTATCCTTAGTGTTTTCTATCAATAGCTTAAACCTAAGAATTTGATGATCACTACATCCTAAACTCTCGCCTACTTCTAAACCTTCGACTATATTTTCGCCGTTCGTCATCACCACGTCTAAAATATTGTCACTGCGCGTTGGTTCGGTAACCATCTGTCGTAAAAAATTATCTTCCATGAACTCAACCAGTCTCAAACCCTCCTCATTACCAGAAAAAGTCTCGTAATTAACATAAGAGCAGTTAAAGTCAGTCTCCGACAATTATACTATTCCGATTATCAATAAAGTTACCAAGTGAGTAAAATCTAGTATCGGTATCGAGGGGTTGAACGGGAGGTTTATAAACAACAACAAAATTAAAACTAATACTACGCGCCCTAACTTCAACGCATATCGCATTAATTGCTGCCGGAAAATCTATCTTAACCTCGATAGCCCTAAGGGAATTACGAATGTACAGCAAAACGCCGCCACCAATCCTATGTAACCTATCATTAGTAAAGAGTTTAAAACCCGCTATATCAAGTTCCCCCAACAAGTCCCGAGTCACGGTATTTAATCACGTTTCAGTGATAGCAACTATATCGTAGTTGCTGAATAAATTATCGCCTTAAATTCGTTTAATTTATTCCTAATACTACGCGCGTTACAATAAAAGACGTTTAAGTTATTTTTTACCACGGGTCAGCGTTTTAAACTATTTTTCACGTCGGACCCGCGTTTCCCGGACCCACAACGTTTAAAGAAGGCTTCGACCTATACAGCTTTCGAACGTTTTCGTCAATTAACCTACCTAGCCTAGCATTACCTATTTCATTAAAATGCACCACATTTTTTATAAAAAGGCTAGGATCACTGAATTCTGACCACAGCTTTACGAAGGGTACATTTTCCTCAGCACAAATCTCTTCTAATTTAGTATTAAAAAATATTGTTTTAGACGTAATCCTAAGACCCAAACCGTGTCTAGGGGTAATACCTAGAACTAAAGACCTATCTGACCTCGCCTTCAGGGACCTAATTAACCCCCTATATCTCCCCAAAAGGTCAGGCACTCTCGTATCGGGCCTATACGAGTCATTGCCCCCTACCATCGTCACCAACATCGAGTGACGGGAGGCAACATCAATCCTTTTCACTTCGTCTCTAATTCTGTCAACCCTGGCCCCTGGGAGACAGACCCTCCTCCTCTTGGTTGGATTCCGTTCAACGAACTCTTTGTCCATATGGCACACTAAAGAGTCCCCAATTAAAATAGTTTCCCCCTCGTTCACATCCCTATCCAAATGAGCGAAAGGGTTCGAAACCTCGATAGGGGGGGGGGGGGTTCGTATCGCCTAACGTACGCGGCCTAGCTCCACCCTTAACTTCTCTAAATCCCTCCCCAGTCCTCATCTACTAATCTCGGACCAACTTTAACCCCTTCCTCCACTCTATCCAACTTTCCCGATAAGCTACCTAAACTAGAAACTTGGTTACGCACCTCACCCTTCAAATTACTAACGTCTTCAACGTTAGTATTGGTTCGGCTTTCGTCAACTGTAGCCCTACCCCTGCCCTCATCAAGCGTTACAAGTCTTTCCGTTACCTCACGTACACTACTTTTATGTTAACTATTTCCTCCCTTAAATCGCAAAAGAAACAAACTGATCTCTCGGTAATCGCCATAGGATCGCCGTTATAATCCTTAAAATCCGTATACCACCGATTTACCCTACACGGTTACACCTAACACACGACGCTTTCTGCGACGGCATCGCGCAAGTTAAATTAGTTTATAACCGTCAGAAGTTTAAGTTAAATTAAGCCGGCACGATTTGAAAACTTCTAAATCGCTAAAAACCACTAATATTCAATTACTTAACTATAACAATGTGAATATAAACGCAAGTATATAAAATTCAGAACTTTCCAAAAGTAAAGTTATTGGCAATATCCAAGAGTAGATGCAATATCAGAGAGCTTAGGAAATGCGTTCGCTCAGTACGGAGTCTGGCTAACGACCAGCGTGGACAACGATCACAGTCCTCCGACTAGCTACGCGCAGCTTCTCTAACTCCTTCTTTAAGTGCGCCGTTCCCCGCCAGGGTAAGCACCTTACCTTCCTCCTGTCCCGGTTTGCAGAAGCAAAGTACTTCTCCTGGCCCCTGATCTGTGAGTCCCCGATCAAAACGATGTCTTTCTCCTCGCACAGGAGACTAAAGCGGTTGGAGGTCCTGACAGCGCCAACCGGGGTCTCAGGTTTCGGCTTCGCAGCCTTTTTGCCCGATACCTTTCGATACCCGTCGCCACCCGTAGACTCAGCCGCACTTACAACACCCGACCCACCCCGACCAGCAGCTACATCCTTCGGTTTCTTTGGCCATCAGTAGGCCCCTTCCCAGTCTTTTTCTTTATCGGCCCCTTCCCACCCTTCTCTATCGGCCCTTTCTTTGTGCCCTCCCTTCCCTCCACCTTACATCGCGGTTCCGTGCATTCCACGTGGGTCGCTGGCGATTCCTGACACTGAGTTTGCATCCCGGACCACGGTTGCACCTCTACCCTTTCTCCGCGGTCTCGAGCTCTGCCCAGTCCGCCGCTGGACCGCCTTTCCAGGGCGACTATCATATCAATAAGCTCCGGGATGGAGGGCGCAGCCGCGTCAGTGACCGCCGCGCCTCCAACAGACGATCTGGACGACTCGAGCCGCCGGACCCTCTCCTCTAGCTTCTCGTACAACTGCATGAACTCGCAAAAGCGGCACATGTTGGAGTGGTTGATCTTCTCGAAGCAAGCTTCTTTGAAGTTCGTCACCCACTGGTTTACTCCACACCTCGCGCACCCAACCTTCAGTTTCTGCGGTCCAGTCATTGTAACTTTTTTTTCTAACTCCGAATACACTGAATAAGATAAAGCGTTCTAGCAATGAAAACTATTGAAAACGTTCTGACCAGTACATAAAAAAGGAGGGGGTGAATTCTTCCCGCGCAAGCCGCATTCGCCTATCTGCAAGTGACGTTCATCCCATCCAGAAGACTACATCTCTCGCTGCTGCCGCACCGACCAAGGGTCTCCCCTGGGCCGGACAGTCCCAAACGTGTCGCAATTACCAACTGACAAACACTCGCGACGCAGGCGTCACGGATTTCCCGCCAAGAGCGACAGCGAGATGCAGCTCCTTACTAAGTCTTACTAGTCACTCACAAGCGGCTAGACTCTTAGAGTCCAGTGTTCAAGAGATATCCCACCAGACCCAGCAGCTACGCCCGAGACTTTCCGCTGGCCTGGCAGCCAGCTGGGCAGTAAAACTCTCTCACTTAAGAGCAGTACAGCCAAGCACCATCAACTGGTCACCAAAGAACGGTCGCAGGTGGCTGGTCAGGCCATTACGCGTTAGGAATGGGCTTAGCGGAGCACTAGCCACACTCCATTCATCGCGCCCCTACGCCTGGGAGTCCTCCATCCCAGTCTCTCACGACCTACGAGCGTTAAATGGCGTTATTTATAGAGGTTCCAAAGCCTCTCTTCCCACGCATGAGGTAGCAGTAGGGTCCTAATAGTAAAAGTAGAGAAAAAGACTTAATACTAAAAGAAAAGTGTTTTTTTGCAGTCAGAGGAAGGAGAGCATCATTAACCTAAGCTAGAAGGACAGAGTAGGGATGGAATGGAGTCCTAGTAACCCACGGGACAGGATTGTACAACAGATTTCACCCGCCCTTCCGAAAGAGAGAGAACCTAAAGGAACTGGCAGCCAATTTCCCTAGAATCCCACGACTCGGGACCGGAGGGCTGTCACATCCCAAGTATAAAGTTTACAACACCCAGAAGAAATGTGCATAACTTTTATACCCCCTGCTGAGTACATAACCTTTATACCCACTGCGGAGGGTATAAAGAGTTAAACTGGTACATTTTTAACCTATTCTAGCAGTAGCAAAAGAATGGAGAAAAAAACATGAGGCTCTCTCCCCACCTCCGATCTCTCAACGCCAAAGGTTGGTACGGAAAAAAGTTAAAAAATATCTTGACCCTGGAAAAGTAGCCAAGGAAATTTTACAGAAAAGAGGAGAATATATAAGCTAACTCTACAATTACGCTCTGCACACATAGAGATCGTACACTGGATAGCACCACTGAATAAACTAACCAATAATATACTTGTGCCGATCGCACATCAACCGCTTGGTATCGTCATAAAAACCTCGAACATATGATTTTGATTTTATACAAAATATTTACAGCCCTCTTTATTGAGGTATCGGTCCAACAAAGTTCCCATGGCCAACTCTAGGTTAGCCGCAAAAGGATTAAGAGAAATGTGAAGGTTAAACTCTCCATGTCTACACCCATGTACGTGCAAAGCCATCACGCCAGCAAAATGATGAAATGCTTCTACAGGAAAGGGGCGAAAACAGGAATTAAGAACAGAAATAACATTTTTCACACCATGCCCTCACCCGTCACGTGCAACCAGCCACCCAAGAGAAAGAAGAGAAAAAATCGTGACGGCAGAAACGCAACTCGTTTTCAATTAATCCATGCCATGTATTTAAGTTTTTTTTTTTTTTTTAAATTTTGTGTTTCTACAAAATATGTTTCTACTCTATTCTGAAACATTAAAGTTACAAAATTTTATACCCTGAAACTAATGTGTTTTGCTGATTATTGTCTAAGCTCTGACTCGTGTATAGTGTAATACTTAATTACACTTGCCTATATTTCCTGTTTAATCTAACGATAAAAAACCAGTAAACAAGACTGAGGTCAATGAGTACAAGAATAAATCTATTAAACACTAGTCTTATATAAAATATTTGTTGAAAATTTCATGGAATAAAATGGTATATACGAATATACCTCGCAAAGAGGCCCCAAAATGTGACTCGTTGCCCACGTTGGGCCTTCATCATGAAAAACAAAACCTATAGTATTTGTTATTTACCATTACTTATTCGAACTATAGTGGATTTAATTTTCCCAGAAGAGTTCCTTGTTCCATGCACGGTCTGTGTGTAACATAAAAGTTTCTGAGGGGACCATTCTGAGTTGTAATATATATATATATATATATACACACAATTTTCTTCTACAATTTAATTTGAAAATCACTTGAGGGGTCCCGCGTCTTAAGGTACCTAAACGCCAAAATTAAAATTCGCCAGAAATCGTCTCCAAAGTTCAGCAATATTCTGGCAATAGTATCTCTGTTATTAATTAATTGAGCTAGAACGTTCATTTTTGGCTAAATTAGAGTTCTAAGTATGCTAATGAAGATGTTGATGAGTTTTTGGAATAGATTTTCATATTTTATATGTATCTTTTTTTAATTTTTTGATTTTCTTATTATGCCGAACTTTGGGTGAACTTTTGGCTGGCGATAGAGGCGAAAAAAGTAGTTCGCTTCATAAGGTTTTCAACCATACTTCTACTGTCGTAAGGTCATTAACCCAAACCACGCGATAGAGGAATGGTGAAAATAGTGATATCCATCAAAAATACGTTTCGCCTGTTGTGGCGCTTTACCTTAAGACGCGCGACACCTCACTTATTATGTCCTTCTCAATCGTAAAAAAAATAATAATTTACGATTTGTCTATTAACTGCTTCTTGTAAATAAGGAAGTTAAAAATTTAATGGACATTCAATTAATATTCCAGCGTTTCTGAATTAGGAAAGTTGTTTTGAACAAGATGTTACCTGGAATTATTTTTAATTTTGTATGGGTACTGTCTCTGTATTCCGCACACCTGTATGCTTATTTGTATGGGGTGGCCTATGACTATTTAGCTCAGTTGAGGGTGGTCTTCGGCAATTTAACCTTGAGGTCAAGTACTATTTATTTCACTTTCCTTCGTACCCATTTCTTTAGTGTACACTTTTTGGTGTATGAAATGCATTTTCTTTTTCCATAAAGTGTGGGTACAGACGCGGTAAAAATTTTGCCCACTTAAACAAAGTGAATTTATTATACAAGTTTACGATAATTATATACTTAAGTTAACCCTCTAACGCCGACTGGGTCGAATACGTAGCGTTTCAAATACACGCATTTAGACTTAACCCTACAAAAACGTTCGGCGTTAAAGGGTTAAATTATTTAATTTTTAATCAATTATTACCAATGCGTGTGTATAAGACTTTCTCTACCTTATCTACGTATGGAAGTAATATTTATTTAATTATTTACATTTATTATTTTAATTTATTTTAAATACATAAAAAATAAACAAATTAATGTCATTAATCTTGCCTAAAATACCCCCCCCCCGTACCCATACTTCCAAGGGCATATTCGGATAAGAGTACTGTGAATACATCAACGTCATAACAAAACTATTCATAAAATTTAAATTTTTAAAGTCAGAATTCAAAATCTGAAATCAGGAAACAGACCTAAAACAAGTATTTAAACCAGGAAAAAAGGCAATAATTGCCTCTTCAAATAATAAACAATACTTCTATAGATAGGATTAAAGATAAGGTGACAAGGTAGCAAGGTAACTAAGGTACAAAAGGTCTTAAACACATTCGTAATAATTAATTAATAGGAACTTAATAATGATATATCTATATATATATATGTGTATATATATATATATTTTTTTTTTTGCAGGAAGGAGGGGCCAAGGGCGAATGCCAGAAATAGTCCTCCCCCCCTCCCCCCTTCGCGACCCTTCACTCAATGTCATAAAAGCAATAGGTACTAACACTGTATATTTATGAAAAAAATAATATTTTCAAATGTTTCCGCGACCCCCAATAATATTTACGCGACCCCTAGTTTGAGAAGCGTTTAGACACACTGCGTTTGAAAGATTGGAGGTCATTGACATTGGGGGAAAGGTCCATTGACGAAGGTTGTCCTAGAGTTGACTTGTTGAGTAGATGAAAGCTTGAAAATACCAATTAACCCTTGCATGAGAGAGTTGGACAGAAAGGAATGAGAAAATGTAGAAAGTCTGGTGCTGCATGTTCCCCTTGAAGGAAGCACATGCAGTAAGAAAGTTCAGAAGAGCAGTGTCCATTATAATTATATATATATTATATATATATATATATATATCAGGAAAAGGATAGGGAATCAACAAATAGTTGAATCGCTAAACCCATAAAACTGAAATTGAAAAAAAAACCGGGGGAAAAAAAAAAAAAAAAAGTAAAATCAACTGAAAAATAAGATGAAATAAAAAACTGAAAATCTTTATCGAAATCGAAATCAAACTAAGTTTTTATTTAATTTACGTCTTACTAATTTTATTTAAAACAACAACAACAACAACAATAAAGAGAAACATCCGTTTTACAGAATAAGCAAAGAAAAACAATATATATATAGGGTGAACCAAATGTAGGTGGACAGTAAATGATAACGTTTATTTTGAGAATACATATTTAATTTTTTTGTATACTATAATACAAAATAAAATTTAAATAAATTTAGTTATAATATTTAATATAATAAAACACAAACACCATAGTTATAATGAACACCATAGTTATAATATAATATAACACAAACCGTATTCAACCTACTGTCCACCTACTTTTGGTTCACCGTGTATATATACACACATTGAAATTTTTTCTAAATGTGAAATTTTTGAATAGGCCTAAGCCCAATATGACGTGAAATTCCTCCCTATATACAAATTTTAACTGATAAGCCTCTAATGAAAGATAAAGAATTACGTCTTAAAATAAAGGAATAACGCAGACCCCCTTTAAATTAAAGGATTAATTTTATGACTGGCAGACGCGCGCGAGTCATTTTTATTATTTTAACAACTGGTTACTTTTACGTGACTATGCAGGTCAGGTCATTAACCTCATCTATCGAGCCCACGTCTGTAAATAAATACTCTGGGATAAATTTTCAAATATTAACACTTCATTTCAAACTTTCATAGACGAAAGGACATTACTGGAGATGCTTTGTATAATTATATTTTGTTTAATCGATAAAGTGTTGAAGTATAGTATAAAGTATAGAAGAATATCAGAGCTATATAATACATTAAAGTGTGTATATATATATATCAGTGATGTAGGTCTCGAGATCGATCTCGATCTCGGTCTCCGCTATTTAGATCTCGGTCTCGACAGACGCGGTCTCAGTTTTTCTCCCCGAGACCTTTCGAGACCCCTCGAGACCGTAATGAAAAATACATGTTATTGGCATACTCATGATGGTGGCTTGGTTGAACAGACACAATTCAGAATGTTTATGAAAGTTTGTAAAAGTAAGGGACTCTAGGTATTCACTAATCAGTCACCCTGTTTTGAGTTGCCACGTTTGTCTTGCGGGGGGGTGTGGGTCTGGATTCATTATAGATCTCTTTGGGCTGAGTGGATGTTGAATTAATGTTATATATATATATATATATATATGATGAATAAAACCACGAAGGAAAGGAAACACAAAATGGTGCTCAAGCGCTTTCGTCTAATGCGCTTGAGCACCATTTTGTGTTTCCTTTCCTTCGTGGTTTTATTCATCATAAATATTTTTCACGTGTTACTTTCGTGAAATAATTTTCATATATATATATATATATATATATATATATATATATATATATATATATATATATTATTTAGCCCTTATGCTAATTGCCATGCCTCTGTTTATAGTACCGATATGTCAATTTATTTTCATAGAAATGGTGTTGGAAAAATGCTGTACAGGAAACTCAAGCACGGAGAATGAGCAGATACAGAGAGACAGCGCTCATTTTCACAGCAGCGATGACGAAATAAAACAGAGTCAAACCAAAGTTCCGAGACTAATGGCAACATATCAAAGCTATCGGTCCAAGCAGAAGAACGTTGAAACTGGGAAGATTTTGAACCGCAGGGAACAGTTGCGGCGGTACCTCTTAGAGATCGGTGAATCTCATATTTTAGACAACTGCTCTCCAGTAAAGTTTTGGCACCAGAAAAGGAATAAATTCCCATCACTGGCCAATATTGCCATGACTGTTTTAACAGTGCCTGCCTCTAGTGCTCCAATTGAGCGTGTATTTAGCCATGGAGGCATAATAATGAAGCCTCACAGAAGTCGAACTTCAACAGATTTTCTGAGCATGCTGATGTTCCTTAAATGTAATGAACACCTATTATGCTTTAAATAAATGCACAAGTCAAACTGGATAGTGGGTACGTTCATTAAACCTTCTGTAACAGATATAAAAGAAGTAAATAAATAAAAAGTACGTATATATATATATATATATATATATATATATATATATATATATATATATATTCATTTGTTAATTTATAGGCTACACTTTTTGCATTCAACACACTACATCTGAGAAAGTAGTTATTAGTTTATTAATATACTTAACATAGTCTAATTTCCATAGTAGTGTAAAACAAATTAAAAGGGCATGAGCTTGGTCTCGATCTCGATCTCAGTCTCGAATTTTAAGGGTCTCGATCTCGAACCTTTGATCTCGGTCTCGATCTTCATCTCACAGGATCAGGTCTCGGTCTCGGTCTCAGTCTCGGACTTGGTGGTCTCGACTACATCACTGATATATATACTGTGTGTCAAGAAATTAGGCAACAATGTTTTTTTAAGATAACTTTCTAATGAATGACGCTATTGAGTTGGAATTTTTGCCAATCATTTGTGTGCATTATATACATAATCTTTGACATTTTGAATTCAATTGACCAAACCGTTGTTGAATTACGAGATAAAATTAATAATTCAGGTGTCAAGTAATTACAGTATGTAGGGGATGTTTATGATAATACAGAAGTTCATTGTCCTATTCATGTTGATTTTTTTTTGTATTTCAGAGTGATGTTCTTGTAAACCATGGGACAGAAAAAGGATTTAACACAAAATGAGATAAAGATCATTGTGAAAAATTTCATTGAAGGGCTGACAACTTTGGAGATCTCAAAACAGATTGGTAGAGACCACAGAACCGCCAAAAAAGTTGTTGGAAACATTAACAAAGGAAGAAGACCATCTAAGAACGAAGGTTTTAGAAATGCAATATAAAGAGATTTGAGAAAAATTAAGCTGGTGGTCACTAAACACCGTTTGTTTGACAGCAAAACAATTTTTGAGAAAGATGGAATTGTAAACTTATCAAGAAACACACGCTGTCCTGTTCTCAAGGAAGTGGCAAAGAACACGAAAGCTAAATCCCGACTTCCTCTTACTAACCAGCATAAAATCAAACGATTAGATTCGGTAACATCACTAGTGCGCTGAACCTCTGGTCCACTCCGGAGAGGGCGATCGGTTACCTGCATGCCGCCGGCTTGTTCGATCAGGGTGGGCTGATCGGCTAACCAACAACAGCAACTAGATTGAGCTAAAACATACCTAAAAACCAAAGCTGGGCACAAACCGTTAATCCGTTAATCGTTAATTAACGAAGTTAACTTTTTCGTTAACGATTTAACTTTTAAGTTAACTTTGAAAATCATTATCGGACTAATTAACTTCCTTTACATTTAACTTCCGTTAACTCAAGTCCGTTAACCCAAAAAATTCATAAATAAACGTTTAAAAGTTTCTATTATTTTCAGTGCTGAGCAGGTGCGCAATTAATCCGCCACTGTTAATAGTGATGAACGAATTTCCATTTCCGCAGTGCAAAATCAGGCGATATATTTGTTTCCGTCGCCACAATTTGTGTCTTACCAAATATGGTAGTTATTTATGGCATTGGTTTGAGCAAAACATGGTCGACTGTAAAATCAGGCGGAAAGATTTGCCATTTGAGTTGAATGTTTCAACTTCTTTCAAGAAATATCACGAGCATTTTAAGGCACTTTCAATAATATATATGTAACAATTACAACAAATAACTACATTCGTTTCATTTGCAGTCTGTCTCTTGCGCAACATGTTTGTGCTAGTGAATATTTAAAAATAATCGTTGTCAAGTAAGTCATGTATATTTATAATATGTCTGTGAGTACCTTATTAGTAGTCTCCTTGATACATTTCAAGAACCATAAAACTGATCAGGTAAGATTTCAATTCTCATGTCACTTTGATGACAAATTAAGTCAATTGATGTCTTACAATGGGAGCGTTTTCACCTTAACCCTTTATGTCCTGGCGGTACTTCTAGGTACCACATCTTTAAAATCTCCATAATTATTTTTCTACCCGGTTGATCCTGCCGGTACTTTCAAGTCCCAATGTGAATTAGTTTCTTTATGAGATAATAGATGGCGTTGAGAAGTAAATGTGAGCGTGTGGCGCCAGAGGCTGTTTACTCTTTAGTATCTCTGCTGTGAAGACCGAAGAAATTTCAGTGCAATTACTTCCCGAAAACTTTGATATGCTAATTTTCATGAAGGGCAACATGCATCTCATGGGCAAAATGGAGAACGAGAAGAAGAGGGAAAATTAAATTATATATATATTGTGTTTTTCATTTTTTTTATAATAAAAGTTAACGTTAACGGTTTATCGGTAACTTCCGTTACATGTTTAACGAATTAACGGATTAACGGTTAACGAAGTTAACTTTTTGGTTAACGGATTAGCGGTTAACGAAGTTAACTTTTTGGTTCACGGTGCCCACCACTGCTAAAAACAGACTTCTCTAATGTTATCTTTACGGATGGATGTCATGCAACTTTAGATGAGTCAGATGCAGGGGCGTACCTAAAGTATTTGGCACCCGGGGCGGATCCTTCCTTTGGCACCCCCCCATAAATAATTTTAAAATTTAAACACACAGAAAAATATATTATGTTTGCAAGTAGATTTTTAAACAGTACAGTACTGTCATAAGCAAATTGGAAATAAGAAAAATACAGGACATTAAAAATTCAGTGAACAGGTAATACTGCATTTTATTTTATACAAAAAACACAGGAAATTCACAGTCTCTGCTTTCGAGCCTTAATTTCTGCAAATTGATCAATGACCTCATCAAAATTCACCTTCTTTGCATATTCATGTTCAACTGAAAGTAAAGCCAGATTTGTCAATCTTGTCTGACTCATGGTCGAGCGAAAGAAATTTTTTATCAATTTCAATTTCGAAAAACTCAATGAACTCATTCTGAATCTTTGGAGATAAATACGAAGCCACTCTCCTCCCAGATGGAATAGAATGCTTAATCCTTACAAAATGTTCTTTCAAAACTGGATCATAATTTGACAGCAATTCTACCAATTCCATGAAGTTTTCTTTGTTTGATGATGACATGTCCTCTTTATGACCACGAAAAGGAAGATTCTGGTGAGCCAGAAACAAGGTTACGTCCAAGTGACGATGTAAAATATCCCTCCATTTCTTTCTCTCCTTGTCCATTGTTGCTTGACGAACTTGATTAATGGTTTTTTGAAGCTTCAACCCTGTTCCCAATGTCTTCCATTTCTCCAGGCATGAGAGATGCTGCTCAGAAGCCTCATGGTCAGACACCTTTGGGTTTAGCTTCCACCATGCTTGAAACCCAGTGACAAAGCTGGATGTTCCAATTCCTTTGTCATCAAGAGCAAACAGTCTGCAGCAAACACAAAAACTTTCTTTTGATGGAGAGTAAACCATCCATGTTCTCAAAACTTTCTCGCCATTTGGCAGAGCCTTATAGAACCATGCAGTGGTCAGCTGTCGACTCTTCCCTTTGGATTTCTCTCCTTGTCTTTGAACTGCACTGAAAGGTCCATCCCTATTTTGGAAGGGTTCACTTCCCCTCTTCATAAGATCAACTCTCAAGTCATTTGGAACCGGGATTGGCCAAGCAGCGACATCAGAATAAATTGAAAATCTATCCGTCTCCTCTTCTTCATCAGAGTCTTCCTCCTGTTGGTGTGGACTTCTGCTAGCGTCTCCTTCCTCTTCATCAGTTTCACTGCTTTTAGAAGATGAATTGCCATCCTCCAATCCTTGCTCTCTCTCATTTGAATCCTCTTGTGAAGATGCTTCTTGTATTTGCCCTTCAGATTCACCAGGCTGAATATCTTCAGGACTTTCTCCTATTGCACTTGATGTTGAAGGCGTCACATACTTCAAAATTGATCCGGACATTGCCTGAGCCACCTCTTCTCTTGCCTTCTTCATTTTTCTTTGTTGGAATCCACTGGGTCGATTTCGCTTCATGGTTGATGTTTTCTGCAAAATTTTAAAATCAAAAGGTATAAAGCATGAACATGCATAACAAGCATGAACTATTATGACTTGAAATACATTAACTGAACAAATTGTCTGTGATTATTATTATTACTAGCAAAAATACCGCCCTACGGGCGGTTTTTGCTATTTCCTGCGGAAGGCTTGGAGCCCTCGGCCAATTACTTCATCTGGGAAATGAATTTTCTTACCTCAAGGTATTATTTCCTGTTATAAAATATAAAAAATAACACTTCATCATAAACTTATCTTTATTTCATTACTGAAGAATCTCCTTGTAGACATAATTGTCAACAAATACTCCCTTTTCATTTCTTTCTGTCAGGACTTTCAGCAAAAGATCGGCGCTACGCCCCGATTTCGCTAGATCTGCGGTACTTGGGCATTCGGCCCAAACCGAATCGAATTGTGGGCCTACGACGTATTTTATTTTGAACATCATTCCTATCCCTCTCATCTTGGGCCTCAGTAATTGGGGTGCCTGCGGCGCCCAAATTACTGTCGATTCAATTATTTGGTCAATAAAACTATAGAAAAGAACGCAGCCATGAAAATCTAAAGCTTCACAAATCTTGATACAATGAGCTCAAATGTGAAGCTTAAGATTTACATGACTGCGTTCTTTTCTATAGTTTTATTAACCAAATAATTGAACTGACAGTAACTGGGGAGCCTGCGGCACCCCAATTACTGGGGGTTCAATTATTTTGTCAATAAAACTAGTCATGAAAATATTAAGCTTCACAAATCTTCTTGACACAATGTGAAGCTCAAGATTTCCATGGCTGCCTTCCCAATTACTGTCGGTTCAATTATTTGGTCAATAAAACTATAGAAAAGAACGTAGCCATGAAAATCTAAAGCTTCACAAATCTTGATACAATGAACTCAAATGTGAAGCTTAAGATTTTCATGATTGCGTTCTTTTCTATAGTTTTTTTTTGGTTACATATATATATATCGCACTTACCTCCATTATAATATAGATTATTATTATTATTATTATTAATTTTTTTTGGGGTGGGGGGGGGGGGTTAAGTGCAAACACGACTCCTAAAAAAGCAGAAAACTATGAGCATTACTTACAAATAACTAGACTTCTTCTTCCGCAGCTTATTATCCCATCTTTACATGGGGTCGCTGTTTTTGGTTCGTCTTCTCCACTCTCCTCTGTCGTATACCACGTCCTCCTCCAAGTCCTTCTCCCTGATGTCCGCCACCACACAGTCCCACCATCTCGTCTTCGGTCTTCCTCTTCTTCTCCGTCCCGGCAACTCCATCTCCAGCACTCTGCGCCCCACATACTCCTCCTCTCTTCTCCTGACGTGTCCATACCACCTCAGCCTGGCCTTCTGCACCTTCTTAGATGCTTCCGCCACCTTCACTGTTCCTCTTATATGCTCATTTCTGACCCTATCCCTCCTCGTCACTCCACACATCCATCTCAACATCTTCATTTCAGCCACATCGATTTTTCTTTCATTGCTCTTCTTCATTGGCACAGTCTCCATTCCATACAACATTGCCGGCCTCACCACTGTTTTGAATACCTTTCCCTTCAGTTTCACTGGAACCCTCTTATCACAGAGCACCCCAGATACGTCTCTCCAGTTCTTCCAACCCGACTGTATTCTACAGTTTATCTCTCTCTCTGCTCCCCGCTCTGCATCCACTGTTGACCCCAAGTATTTAAAATACTCCACCGTCTTAACACGCTCTCCACTCAATGTCACTTCCCCTCCTCGGTCCTGCTGCACATCACATCTCATATATTCGGTCTTCTTTCGGCTAATTCTTATCCCCCTACTTTCCAACGCCTCTCTCCAATTTTCCAACTGCTGCTCCACCTCCTCTTTCGTCTCCCCACTCAACACAACATCGTCTGCATACATCATGCACAACGGCGCCTCCCCTCTAATCCTGTCCGTCAACACATCAAATACCACATTGAAAAGGAAGGGGCTCAAAGCTGATCCTTGGTGCAGACCAACTTCCACCCCAAAGCTCTCTGACACACCCACGCTACTCCTCACCTTAGTTGTTACTCCCCTGTACATCCCCTTGATCAGTTTAACATACTTCTCCGGTACCATCTTTTCCCTTAAGCATCTCCAAACTTCCTGCCGTGGTATCCTATCATATGCCTTCTCCAAGTCAATAAAAATCATGTGCAATGCCTTCTGCCCCTCTCTGTACCTCTCTGCCAACTGTTTCAATGCAAAAACTGCATCTGTCGTTCTCCTTCCCGGCATAAATCCAAACTGTTCCACTGACACTTCCGCTTCGTCTCTCAACCTACTCTCCACTATTCGCTCCCATATCTTCATTGTATGTGATATTAGCTTCATCCCTCTATAATTCGTGCAATCTTGTACATCTCCCTTCTCTTTGAATATAGGCACTATGATGCTGGTCCACCACTCATCCGGAATCACCTCCTGGTCAAACAACTTCTGCATTAGATCCCACACCAGATCCACCCCCTCATCTCTTACAAATAACTAGACCACTGACAAAATGAAAATTAACAGTATATCCAGTAAATAAAGAAGTAAAAAAAAATTATTACAACAGAAAAGCTTCAAACAAGTGGTTCTCAAACTTTTTCCAACCAGATACCCATTGAGTTATCAGATTATCAACCCAGACAAGCAGAGACAATTAATTATCATTATTATTATCATCATTATTAATTATCATTAATTATCATTTATAAACACTTAAACATCACTATGATACCACATTGTCAAAAATTACTGGACACTGTTATAAGTACCATGATATTGTTATAAACACCGGCACTGTATGCTTTATCATAATTATTTAATGAAACATACCTCATGTATGTGGAGTCACAGTGTCAAGTGAACAAGACTTGGAAATTGGAATGTCAGTTGCAGCCAGCTGGCTATGCTCAACAAACTGATGACTAAAACGTTAACAAACGTTCGCCTTTCGATGTAATTTTTATCACATATTTAATTTTTCGTTTGTAAATTTTGTATTGCCAATAAAAATAAAAATTTATTGTATAGTGGAAATTAACATTAAGCTGTTGTAATAGTTTGAACATTTAAAAAAAATTTTTCTTACTTTGGCGAATTTTTAATTTGGTTTGAAAACTTGTACTGGTATTTCAACTCTCCCGATGGCACCCCCCTCCTGGCTGTCACCCGGGGCGGACCGCCCCCCTCGCACCACCCTTAGTACGCCACTGGTCAGATGGGTGGTCAAAGGGATGGATTCGCCTAGATAGAAGTGGACCAACGACAGCAAGGAGGAGGAGGAGGAGGAGTAGGAGTAATGTTCTGGGCAGGCATTGTTGGAAGTACGTGGATAGGGCCCTTCAAGGTACAGTAGAAGATGGAGTGAAGCTGAATGGTGGAAACTATACAAATTTCTTAAATGAAAATTTCTTTAGTTGGTATAAAGATCAGCCACGAAGTTTCAAGCAGAAATGTATATTCATGAATGACAGACAATGCACCTTCTCACGCTTCTAGATTTACAACTGGACATTCAAAAGGATTCAAAGGAAATAAATTAATGCAGTGGCCTCCAGCTTCTCCTGACTTAAACCCAATAGAAAATTTGTGGTCTATTGTCAAACAGAGGATATATCTTGGAGGAAAGCAGTTTACAAGTAAGAAGGAGGTATGGGGAGCAATTAAAGGTGTATGTCAGAGCTTAATATGATAATAAAAACCCACTCTAATAGACAGAGTTTATTTCCACAACAGTTTCGATGTGGGGAGAACGGGCTCTAACCTAGGTGCGAATTTCTTAATGGTCCCTGGACTGTTTTCCAACTTGTGTTTGGTTCATTCGTTTTTCTGTATCCACCCGCAGAGGATGCCAGTGGGCATCGAAACTGTTGTGGAAATAAACTCTGTCTATTAGAGTGGGTTTTTATTATCATATTTTGACCTTCACGTACAAAAAAGTGAAGTTTTTGCATTTATTGTCAGAGCTTAAATTCAACAGAAATATCTAATCTCACCAAATCTATGGATCTATGGATGAAAGAGTCATTAAAGTTATTCATAAGAAAGGAGGACATATATGTATGTGAGCACTTAATATAAATGTTAAATTGCGGATTGATTGGTTTAAAATACATGGTTTTGGTTTCTTGAAGAATTTTTGTTTCAGTCTCCTTTGAATTGACAATTTATCATGGGTAAAACTTGACAAGACACTCGCATTGCCATGAAACATGCTACAGTAACGAAACATATATCAATCGATAGAGCAGAAAAAATGGTGCAAGCAGCTATGTATCATTTGAAAATATTAGAAAATAATAACGTTATGACACTATGAAGATGTTACTAGGCCTATCATAGCTTACACCATTTGGATCTTTTCCGTTTCATGTACTGTTTCCGATTTTGTTGAAAATAAAATATTTAATGTAGGTTAACAGAATGCCCGGTTAGGTCAACTGAATGCCCGGTTAGGTCAACTGAATGCCACAACTGTACGCCCATGACGAGTGGTTAGGTTAAGTTGTGATATTTTCGTTAAAACTAACGAAAATATCACGACTTAACCTAATGTTTTTGTTTTTCATTCCAACTTTATAACTTCTGAGGATTACTGCTCGCTCAATGCCATTCCCATTCGCATTCGTGGTTCACAAAGTGAGGACTGAGGATGTACAAAAGTAAAAAAAATTCACATTTGAGAAAAGCGTTTCTTGATTTGGGAAACAATGTCATTTCTACATTCACACTCGCGGCAAACGGCGCTGAGTGGGAAATGTTTAATATTTCTTAACCTAACTTATTTTAACCAATTAGAACCTAACCTAACATTAGCCTAACCAATCAGAACTTAACTTATCGTATCTTAACCAATCCTAACCTAACCCAACCCGGACCAAAGTGAGAAAGGCCGTGGATGAGAATGAGAATGACTTGGGAACAGACCGATTGGAAAATGCCTCATTTCAGATTCTTATTTTCTCACTTTCCCATTCTTGGGCGCAGAATCGAATCGAACCCTTCTGAGGTGTCAGAAAGAGAGAGAGAGAGAGAGAGAGAATCATATATGAACGATTTTTACTGACGAAAAGTAGCCAAGCTTTACACTATGGTATTCACATGATATTTGTAAAGGAAGGTCTTTTTGATATTAAATAAAAATTAAACTAAAAAAAAACGGTAAATCTTTAGGAAGCGTCCCGGGAAGTTTTTTGGATATAAAACATGTTTTCCCGATGTATTTCTATGTGATTTATTCGAATTTGACATCCGTTTCAGTCGCAAATCACTCATTTATGACTTTCCCCCACCCCCTCAACAAATATAACCTAACCTAACGTGTATATAAATGTTAACTACCCATTAATACCCTGGATTATACAATTTCGCCGCTTGGAGAAGGAAGTTGTGGAAGCGGTCCTTACAGTTCGGGAAGGCCTTTAAGAAGTACGCTCGTGAGAGGTATTCCAGGAAGTAAAGAACATTTTCCGACTTCCGTACTTAGCTTATAGGTCAACACTTATCTAATTTGCACACAACGCTGCCAGGCGCAAGAAATGCCGTCCACTTTAAAAACGTTAATTAAAATTACTTATCCTTAATAAAAATAAAAACGCAGGGGTGCATTTTATTGAGAAAAATATAATCTTTCATTTTATTAATATGTTAAATCTCTGTACTACGTATTAAGAACCGGGACCTTTCCTTAAGATTATCCAAAAAATCTAAACCGTACATATACAGTATATACACACACAACTTTGGTTAGCTTTCGTCCGAATTGTTCATTCTGACGAAGGTCAAGCTTTTCACTCCACTTTAGACCTATAGTTTAACGTGGAATCCGAACCACACCCCACCAGCATCCCAGCGTCTTAACCACTAGGCCACCCAGGATACCCATTTACCTACCAACCACTTTCTTTTATTGTGTGAAAGGATGAACAGCTGGGTTTTGCTGCGCGCCGGCTGCCGTCACCGGGGCCGATGGATTCGTAATCAGCGACGTTAACCACTACACCACCGAGGTGTGTGTGTATATATATATATTATATAATGTTTGTGTATGTGGCTGAATTTGAAGGAAAGCCAAAATTAGAGAAATCATATCAATAATTTACAAGTTTATAAAGCTAAGTTGTCTGTCAGTGCCATCTTCCCAAATGTGGTAAAAATGGCAATTGAAAAAAAAAAAAGAAATTGCAAAATATTATTAAAACAAAGTTCTTACCTATGACTACAAAAAGAAGGAAAATGAAAGGAAAAGTGACATTCCAACTTCATCTCTGATAAACACACCAATAATAATTATTTATGTATAAACTTTCATCAGTATATTTAATTTTATTTCTTTGTAATTTCGAAAAGAACACGACGTGTGTGTATAATTACGAATGAATCCACTGTTGTGCAACTTGTGCCTGAGTCATTATATGGAACAAAACAATTTATGTAATATTATAAAGGACACTTTTCAAATCTTCGTTTATAGCACTTCAAAATGGGAAGGAAACTTTTGTTATCAAACTTTAAGAAAAACATTTCGCAAGTTCTCAACCACTGTAAAAATGTGCAAAATCACTTGTAATTTGACTACAATTTAATTGTTTATAAGGAAACCACAAAATTCCTGTGCACATAAAACGCTCTTCCTAATATTGTGTCCTTGTTTCGGCTGTGTGAGGTTACGTTGTATAAAACCACTCCAAGACACTAACTAGTTTAGGATTAATATTCCAGTTATTCAACCAAAGTCTAAAACGCTTAGATCTCATACTATCGCGTTGAATTTCAGTTCAAGGTTATTAAGTTGTTCCATTGCCATGACAACCTTAGAACCTTACCCATTATAAGAGTTAAAAAAAAAAAAAATTGAAAACTTAATATGAATTATAGAAATTCAAAACATAAACTTTACATTTCTCTAATTATAAACTAAAACACTGTCGTACTGCGGGGCTTCCATTACGTATCACCATGGTAACCGATTATATAAAATTAAATATTTTAATGTTTCTTCATAAACCCTTCATCTCTTTCGATTGAAGAAAGATTCAAAAGCGTATGCTCTCAGTTTGCTAAATAATTTCCACTGAGTGTGACTATTTTTTTAAGTCATCTGTTCCTATAGTAGATAGTCTGTGTAATATATATATATATATATATATATATATATATATATATAATAATAATTAATCAGATATCATAGTTATTATAAATTTTACAAGGATATACAACACATATAATATTTTATACCGTCAAAAAACTGACTTAGACATATATATATATATTATATATATATATATATATATATATATATATATATTCCTATCAATTTATGGAATTTACAGGGTACTACAGATTTTGGAGGAACGCATCCATATAAATTTTCATGAGTATATACCATTATTAGTTTTGCAGAGTTTATGTGATACGAACTTGTTTCTTTTATAAAACTGGAAATTACGTGTTGTAAATACAATGAAGATGAAATTATTTTTTTCTGAAGTAATTATTGCAACATTTCTTCTCCCAGGTATTTCCAAATTGTTTTTAAATTATATATATATATATATATATATGTATTAATTTTCAGGACAAATTTTTTATAAATAAAGTCTTTGAAAACAAAGGCTTAACTGCTTCACAAAGCTCCGCTCTGCCCGTACAACCATTCAGGGAACGAGCAACTCGCAGCAGCATTGCCAAGTACAGCTATGGCCAATAGAGTCAAAACAGCTTAATATTTTTTCAAATGAGAAAGGTATTGGCAGAAATTACCTATAATATCACCGATGTATTTTGAGTACTGAGAAGGAATTCAGTAACATTTGTCAACATTTGTGAACTTCCTCAGAAAGAGTTCATGTAATTATTATTTGCTGTGTTAGTTTTAACTTTTTCAATTTTTGCAGTTTCTTTGTAAGTATATATTTAAACTACAAAATGGTATGAAATTCAATACATCAACGGTACAGTATTAATGAAAAGTAGCATACGGGTTTCATTTGACTTTATCAACCAAACTTAAAACGTTCTAGGTGATGCAACTCTTTTGGCCAAAGCCAGCCTTCACCAAAAGAGTTGCATCATCTTAAAATTTACCTACTATTAATTTTTGTGCCTTGACTCATGCACGTCACTGTCAGAGAGCTTTAACTGACATTAAATTTATTCTATATGGCTTCATGTTTTATTTCTCGCATATATTTTAAAAGAAAGCATCACGAAAGCTAATTGCGGCACATATACAGCTTTGGCCAAAAGAGTTGCATCACCCTAGCTCAGCTTTTTAAGTTTGTTTGATAAAGTCAAATGAAACATGGATGCTACTTCTGAGTAATGATGTGCCATTGATGTATTGAATTTCATACCACTTTCTAGTTCAAATATACTTACCAAGACAGCAAAATCTGAAAAATTATGACAAATTAAAGCTAATACAGGAAATAATAATTACGTCAAATCTTTCTGAGGAAGTTCACAGATCTTGACAAGTGTTACTAAATTCATTATACCTCTCTTATTCTTAACACATTTAAGGGGTTTCAACTCTTTTAGCCATAGCTGCATATACTCGTATGCTCAACGTATTGAAGAGACTTACGAAGGTGGTTCATCAACCTTGAAAGCAACAGTGATTTCACTCATCTGAGCGGTTTAAGGATGGTTAAATATTGTGTTTAACTCATGTTGTCATTCTGAGTGAACGAGGCTTTGTGCCGAAACCTAACGGAATATAACAACATCTCTTATCTGTCTTTTTCTACCACCCTCAAATATATCCTTTATCCTTTCACACGCAATTGTCATCTTTTTATTCAATTTAAACAAAGAATTTGTTTAGTTTTTGGACGAACAAAGTACCGTGTTCAAAATTATCAGGCCCAATTTGGATCTTTTCCGTTCTACCCCAGCAACAATTTCTAGTGTAGTTTTATTTGCTGAATTCAATAATATATATATTTTATTTTGGAGAAGTATTCGTGCTTTAATTAGTTATGGTTATAATTATTAATTTTTTTTCTCTCTTTTGTAGATATTGTTATGGATGATAAATGGAATTTCATAAACATAGTTAAGGAAATAACGTTCTACCCCAGCCTTCTTTAGTTAACCTTATAAGGCTAACTAACGAAAATATCACGACCTAACCTAACCAGTCGTCAAGGGCGTACAGTTGATTTAGCTAAACAAAGGAACAAGAGACATTGGGGAACATCTAAAAATATGATAGATTCTTATTTATGTAAATTTCTGTGGAGGAGAAGACAAAAAAAGGACATTTTTATTGAAATCTTAAATGCAATCTCTACTTTTAAATAAAATAAACGGACTATAACTCTTTTGTTATTAATTTCTCCAAAATAAGATGTATATTATTGAATTCAGCAAGTAAAACTATAGTAGAAAATAATATAAAATTTCATTTTTTGTTGCTGGGGTAGAACGGAAAAGAGCCCCCAATTTTGTTAGAAATTGAAGTAAATAAACTCTGTTACTCCAAAATAAATTTGATTTAGATTAAGTACATACGAGATTATATTCACTTGGGGAAATTAATCGTTTTCAAATTTCTCACGTGAAATTTAGCCAAATTTCAAGTAAATATAATCTTATAGCTGTACAATACGTATCAGAGTAGAAAGGAAAATTGTCTTAGAAATTTTGAAAATAGTTTTTCAAATGTTAGCAGAAATTTTGCAGTTCGCACAATTTCTTTGATAGGCTATATTAAACAGCTTTAAGACTAGCGTGCTAAGTAAATTTTCTCATCTTCGCTTACAAGAATCATTGTTCTGTTGCCTCTCATTACAAAAATCACTTTATGTGGTAGGTTATAAGGGCAAGGGTAGGATGAGGCTATAGTGCAAATCTCTCTTTCATCAAATTTCATAAATGAACAGTGATGTTGTAGTAGGATTTAGCTAGAAGCTGATTCTAAACCAGTGGTTCCCAACCTTTTTCAACCTTTTTCCGTTCCACCCTTGGGGAACCTTAAAAATCCTCATGGACCCCCTTCATTATTCCCCCATAACCCATAAAAATAATGAAAAATGAAACTCTTCTTATCAAGAGTAGAAGAGAACGTCCTTCTTTCGTTTTTAATTGTTGACAACTCACACAATTTTGACTCACATAACACTATGTAACAAAATTTTGGAAAATTTGTGTTTATCTTCTTTTTTTGGTGTTTCTTTATGTTTTGGGGTGCGCTGAATTAAAATATCGCATTAGTTTTCTCGTGAAAACTCTAGTTTCTTCTGAAAACCATAATCTATTTTTTGTACCTAGTGGCTTGTCAGAGAGCAAAATCACAATGAAGAAAAGGAAAGGAAAATAAATATATTTCATATTTAAGATACATGATATATATATATATATAATGTATATAATGTGTATATATGATGCGTATATAATGTATATATAATGCACCCAAATATAATATGCACACAAATATGCTCACAAATCTAAACGGATAATGCTTAAAAATGTACATTTGAGCGACTTTTTCTCTTGTAGTCCCGTGGATCATCTCGTATTAAACACCAGATATAGCCGACCATCATAGCTTCGTCTCATTTTCCCTGATATCTCCTCTCCATGGTTTGGATATCTTGGTGAAAACGTTCACCATATTCTTCACTTACGTCACCCAAATTTGGTCTGAAGAATTCTAAATGCGAACCCAGATAGTGTAACTTCAGGGACATTCTACAACCTAACCTTTGAAAGTGTTTGAGTAGATTTTCTACTAGCTCTTTGTGGTTGTTGTTCTTCTTGTTACCTAAAAATCCATGAACTACAAGCCGAAATGACTGTCAAGCATTTTTTTCAAGAGCTGTCATTTTTTCTTCTAACTCTTTAGATGCTAACATGCGTCTGACTTGAGGTTCAACAAATATGCCCTCCTTGATTTTAGCTTCAGAAAGTTTGGAAAAGATTGAACGTATATGATAAAGAGCATCACTTTGAGCGTCCAAAGCTTTGATGAATTGTTTAATAAGACCAAACTTGATATGCAGTCGGGGTAGCAAAATTTTGTCTGTTGGAACAAGGGCTTCGTTAAGAACATTGTGTTTGCCTGGATTAAGCTCATTTCTCACGGGCCATTCCTTTCTGACAAAGTGCTCACCATCTGCTCTGCTGTCCCAAAGGCAGAGGAAACACGAATATTTATTGTAACCACCCTGTAGTCCAAGCAGGAATCCTAGCATTTTGAAGTCTCCACATAAATCCCATCTATGTTCACTGTAGTTTACTTTGTCTAGCAACTGCTTTACATTTTCATATTCTTCCTTCAATTCAACCGAATGAGCCACAGGAATAGATGGAAACATGTTTCCATTATGTAGTAGGACGCCTTTTAAACTTCTAGTTGAACTGTTAATAAACAAACGCCAATCAGCAGGGCTGTATTCAATTCCTATCTCAGCAAAAAGGCCATTCACATCATAGCAGTAGCAAAGAGAGCTCGATGCAAAAC
Organism: Bathynomus jamesi; assembly: GCA_023014485.1. Taxonomy (NCBI): domain Eukaryota; kingdom Metazoa; phylum Arthropoda; class Malacostraca; order Isopoda; family Cirolanidae; genus Bathynomus; species Bathynomus jamesi. The sequence continues at coordinate 314,118 of JAJOZX010001474.1, read as the reverse complement.
AGGAGTAGAAAGAAGCCTATCGCAAATGCCTATTCCTGTAGAAAGAGATCTTGACACTTGGGGTCCAAAAGATTCCACTCTTTAAGGCGGGACGTCATAAGTTCTGCACTGGCTTGTTAGAAAATCTAGAAGAGGAAGAACCATTGTTGTCCCAAGGCGATATGATGACTAAGGTGATTGATGCAGCATTGCTTGTATATATTAAGTTAAGGTGTATATATATCCATCTCATAATTGTAAGGTTAGTGAAAAATTAACTTGATTTAGAGCTAGCATTTTTGGGCTCTTGTGGCATCAGTATTTGGCCACTCTGGTGGCATCATTTTGGGCGCTGCGCGTCCTTTCTACTCGTTTGTGGGATGTCGTACGTACAGGGTGTGGTCTGATAGAGAGCTCTCTTGCAATTCAGTTTGGTTGTTTAGATACAAGATTGTTGCATCGTGCAATAGTCCAGGTTGCGTTGTTGTTGCAAGGTTGAGAAAGAAGACCATAAATAGTACCCCTTTTGTTTTTATCTTAAATTCATACAACTAAGCCTAAGGTAGGCCCACATCGAGTCAGCAACCCTGAGGTAGGACCTAATAGAATCTCAAGTCCGTAAGTTTTAATTTTAGCTTAACTTGGGCTGTAGGTAGAACTGGCCCTTTAGAATTTGGCCGTTCACGGCTCAGCTGGGATTTCGAACCCAACAAATAAATAAGATAACATGGTCCTTCAGAACCGGATTCTAGCCCAAGACTGAGTCAGTGACTATTTTTCGGCAAAGTTCTGATTGTGCAAATTGTAGCCCAAGTTAGGCCTAGACGGGTTGAGCATTATTGAATTAAGGTCCCAGGGTAGAAAGTTTGGTCGCCCAATTGCAAAACTTGGCCACTCGTCTGTCGTTGTTTTTGGCCTACATTTTACCAGTTTGGTTAATTTTGGTTTTTATTGAATTAAGGTCCCAGGGTAGAAAGTTTGGTCGCCCAATTGCGAAACTTGGCCACTCGTCTGTCGTTGTTTTTGGCCTACATTTTACCTGTTTGGTTAAATTTGGTTTATTATTCGTAGGCGAAGGTTGCAGACTTCAGTGCGCCAGTTACTTGGGTGGAAAAATTGGTATTCCATACTGGTGGTTGGTTAGTACCCCATCCAGCAATTCAGTTTATTTGAAAAAAGCAAAATTTACGTTTGATCAGTTTGGTTAAGTATTTCCGCCAATTCAGCTCATTTGGCATTGAGCCCAATTGTTGTTTGCATTGAAGATGAGTGCATCTGAATTGAACAAGTTTAAAAAAAGGAGAAGCACCTACAAAGGTCTAATTACAAAGGTCATTGCCACTATAGATTCTGCATAGAGCAAGAGGATTTACGCTTAGTGACTGCGCAGCTTTCCATATTAGAAACTAAAAAGGTTGCTCTAAGCGAAGTAAATGTTAAAATTGAGGCTCTTATAGAAGAGGATGAAATAGAAATAACATAATTTACTTTGAAGAGATTATTGATGATATAATTAAAGTAGGCCACCGAGCAAAGAGTTTAGCAGCTCAGTACAGTTAGAGACCAGGTCTAATAATGAACACAACACTCAATAAATGATGTTTGTGAAGTTAAGGTTAACAGATCTGTAGTTCAATTACCGAGGCTTGTACTCAAAACATTTTCTGGGAGTATTCAGGAATGGCAAGGATGGGCAGACAGTTTTCAATCAGCAGTTCATTCTAGTCAAGTGTTAAGTGCCGTGGAGAAGTTTAATTATTTGCGGTCCCTCTTGGAAGGGGAGGCAGCAAAGACTATAGCAGGATTAGCATTAACAGAGGCTAATTATAATGTGGCTTGGGATATATTAAAGAAACGGTTTGGTAAGCCAGAGATCTTAATTAAAAGCCACCTCCGTGAACTTTTAGCTATACCGCCTGTTAATAATCCTAATAGTGTCAAGGAGTTACGGCAGTTATATGATGAATTTGAAGTTAGAACTAGGTCCCTGGATAACTTGGGTGTAGGAATGGAAAGGTATGGTATAATGTTGTTGTTGTTGTTGTTGTTTAGCCGATCAGCCCACCCTGATCGAGCAAGCCGGCGGCACGCAGGTAACCGATCGCCCTCTCCGGAGTGGACCAGAGGTTCAGCGCACTAGTGATGTTGTGTTGTGTTCGTTGTTGTGCTAGAGCGGTACAGTCCGTCATAATGTGTTCAATTGTTTGTGGTGTGTCTTGGCACAGGTGGCAGGTGTCGTCTATGGAGTTGTCTAGTCTGTGTTTATATGTCCGTAAGTTTGGTGATGTCCACATCGGAATCGTGCTAAGTTAACTCGATCGATCTGCTCAGGCTGATCTCTGACCTGTTAATGGGTGGCGGCTTCGCACCTAGGACCGCATTCGGACCGAGTCGTGTCAGTGCTTTGTGGTTAGGTGTGTGTGTATGTGTTTTCTGTACTGTGTGATGTCTGTGGGGCGTGGTATGGAATGGAGTATTTCGTTATAATATCTCTCTGGTGTTACCTTAATGGTGCGGTTTGGTGCATGATTGTACATGTATGCAAGGGTGTTGTGGGTTAGTTGTCGCTGCTGCATGAATTGTGTTCCCCTCATGTCTGAATGTTCCCTAACTTTTAGTATTTTTGTTTCTGTGTGCAGGTGTTCTATTGGTGTTGTTTGAGTGCATCCTGTATGATACGAAGTGCGTTGTTTTGTATTGTTTGTAAGGTGTTTATGTGTGTTTGAGATAATGGGTGCCCAGCATGGCTAGCATAGTCCATAACTGAGCGAATATATTGTTTGTATATGAGTGATGTTGTTTCCTGCTGTGTCCAAAGTTTGTGCCTGTTAGTACCCTAAGCGTGTTAAGTCTTGACGTACATTTGGTTTTAATGTCCTGAATGTGGTTTGCAAAAGATAATGATGTGTTTGTATGTGACACCAGTATTTTGGTTGTGTGTGTGTGTGGAATGTTGATGTTGTTTAGTGTAAGCTGTGGAATTACCTGGTGTTCTTTTGTGTTGCTTGTAAGCAAGGTGATGGTTTGATTTTGTGGGCGCTACTTTGAGTCTATTGTGTGTGAGCCAGTCTTGTATACTGTTTATGTATTTTGTAGGTTATTTGTAGCGGTGTCGATGTTGTTGTGGTGGATGTTAGAGTGATATCATCTGCATATGATGATAAGGTAAGCTTGTTATCTATGGGTGTTGAATGTCATGCATGTATAGTTGAAGAGTGTTGGTGAGAGAACAGAGCCTGAGGGACCCCGTTCGGAAAAGCTTGTTTTTTGGATGACTTGCATTAAATGTGACATGTGAGTATCTTCCTGAGAAATAGTTGCTCAGCCCCTTTTGGTGTTATTGTGCATGTTTGTGTTGATATTTTGTTTATGAGAGGGAAGCGTGGGATAGCATCAATGCTTTACTAATGTCTATTGTTGCTAATAGTGTACGTTGAGCTGGTCTTCTGGAGTTGATGCCATCCATGATGTGCTGCGTGAGTTAGTGGTAATGTCGTTGGTTTGATGGTGATCTGAATCCATGTTGAGTAGGCGATAGTGGTATGTGTGGGTTGGATTTGTAAGATTAGTCTTTCTGTTACTTTGGAAGGTGCATAGTAAAGTAAGGTCTATAGGAAGCTGGTTCTGTTGGATTTTGTTTGGTTTGAGTAGTGTAATAATTTGACCTTGTTTCCATATGTCAGGAATAATACAGTGTTGGTATGAATATGTGCTGATATTTGTGAGAGCTAATATTCCTTGTGGGCCCAAGTGTTTAAGGTGTATGTTAGATATGTTGTCTGGTCCAGTATCCTCGAATTCTTAATGTTTTTGATGATCTTGGTGTCTGGTCTGTATTGAAGGGTGTAATGGTCCATGTCGAGTCTGTAGGTTTTCTGTGTCTGCTGTTTGTCTGTCTGCATGTTTCTGGTTGTTGTCTCTGTTTAAGTGACTTATCTTTGCGTAGTGATTAACTAGAATGTTAGCTTGTTGTGTGTATGTTGGGATATTTATTTTTGGCGCGACAGATAGCCGCGTGTGAGTGTGAATGCCGCTGTTAGAGTTGGTAATGCTGTTTAGTCCTTGTATAGCCTGTATGTATCTGGGAGTGGTTTAGTGTTGTTTATGAATTCCCTGAATGTTTCTGTTTGTTTTTCTTTGAGTTTGTTGTTTATTTCTGTGTTGAGCTGTTGTATCTGCTGTTTTATGGCTTCTGTGTGTGGTGTTTGTGTGTTATATTTGAGGTTGTTACGTTGCCTTATGAGGTGGGCTATTTCTCTAGTGTAATTTGGGTTGTATTTCCTAATGTTGCCCGTTGGGTTTGTATTTGTTTGCATTATTGATAATCTGATTAATGTCTTGAGTGTTGTATCGTGTTTATGATGGGTGTGCTGTTTAATGTGTGAATTGTTCCTCAGTCTGTATTTTGAACTGTTCCCAATCAGCTTTCTTGTAATTTCTGTTGGTTACTAAACTGGAGTCTAAATTGCCTAGCTCAATTTTGCTTGAATTAAGTAGGGGACACTCTACAGAACATGTGTACATCCCCCTTCAGCAGATGTAAGTCTTTTAGGTACAGACTTAGCAAGACGAAGAGGAATTGAGTTTGCACAGTGGGATGGTAAACAAGGGGACAAAGGCAGGCACAGCACCAAGTTTCCACAAAAAGGAATAGCCCAGGTACAGTGTCAGCTCTACATGCATCCTCTGAGAATAAATTAAAGGGAATCAAGGAATGCATATTTTGCGAAGGCAACCACAAGTCATATAAATGTGAGGTGGCCGAGGCTTTACCTTTTGAGGGGAGAAAGGACAGGGTAACTAAGTCCCAGCATGTTTTAAATGTTTTTTGAAAGGTCATAGAGCAGGTTTGTAGTTTAAAATTTTTGGCAAAAATTGTCATGGTAGGCATCAGCCATTATTGTGTGAAAACACTCCTAGTACACCTACCCCCAGCATAGAGACATCATGGCACATGCCACTGCTATGAAAAGGGAGTAAAAGTAAGGGGGATTATTGCAAACACTGCAGCCTTATTAATTGGGAATGTGGAGAAGCTACGGTAAGTGTTGTTTGATAGTGTAGCCAGTGTAGCTTTGTTAAGACCAGAATTTCCAGAAATTGAAGTTAAAGAACTTAAGAAGGGAAATTTAAGAATTTCTGGGTTTGGGGGTTCCATTCAAAAACCGAACCAATTTAAGAAGGTAGAAGTTCTGGTTAAGGGGTTGTTACCACAAGTCCCACTATCAAGGTCCAAGCTGTAGAGATTGAGGAACTTTGTGCTCCAGTCACTACTTGTTTAGATATGGCATGTGTCCAAGAATTGGCAAGTTAAAGGAATTATTTGGGCAATAATAAGTTTGAAGGAACAGAAGATATTAGTCTTTTGATTGGAGCTGACTATTATTGGACTCATCACTGGTATATTGTCCGTACATCTCAAGGCCCGGTAGCTATTGAAAGTAAGCTAGGCTGGATGCTACATGGAGCTATTGCATGAAATGGAAATTAGGCTCTTTTGTTAAGATTGAGGAGAACAGCCATGGTTTGGAAAGGCATTTGAAAGCGTTTGGAACTTGAATCCATTGGCATAAAGGACAAACAGGCAAGTACAGTGAACAATGATGTTTTAGAGCAATTTGAAAAGGGATTGGGTTTAGAGATGGTTGCTATGAGTTGGCCTCCCGTGGAAGGATTTCGCGCAAACCCGGTTCAAACCTTCAGCTAGCTAATCGGAGGTTGGAGACTTCATTGTACAGCTAGAAGAATGAGGAGTTGTTAATTGAATACAATTAGGCCATCCTAAGCTATGTAAGGCGGGCTTGCTGAAAGGGTGCAGGTGAGCTGGTACCAGGAGGCACATTATCTGCCACACCATGCTGTGGTACGGCGAGACAAAAACTACCACCAACTGAGGGTAGTTTTTGATGGCTCAGCCAAGGACAAAGGTGGTGTGTCCTTGAATGACTGTTGGATGCTGGGCCAATTAAATGCAGATTTATTTTCCTTGTTACTGAGATTCAGGTTTGGTAGAGTAGCATTGACTGCAGATGTGAAGCAAGCCTTTTTGCGGATAAAGTTAAAACCAAGGACAGAGATGCAGTAAAGCATCTGTGGGTGGATACGAAAGACTTGTTGGAAAATGAACCTAAGGTTCAAGCCTATAGAGTGAAATCAGTGTTGTTTGGCCTCAGCTCTAGTCCATTTCTGTTGGCAGCTACTATGCAGTACCATTTTAAAAATATTTTGGTCTATCCTAATACTATTGAACACATAAGGAAAATTTTTATGTTGATGATTTGCTTGTTCCGTGGATAATACAGAAATGGCTAAAACAGATATTCATGGAGGCTAGAGGTATAATGAGGGAGGCTGCATGGAACTTAGAAAATGGCAGACCATCATTCTCAATTACAAGAGTTTTATGAGTCAGTCCTGTGTAGTACCTGATGCAGCAGAAAGTATTGAGGATTCTGGTATTAAGGAGTTGTGGGCAATAGATGCAAAGGTGCTAGGCATTGTTTTGGCAGCAAGGAGATGATTTGTTTACCTTCATGGAAATCTTTAGTAGAGCTGGCTGCGAATGAGACAAGGTGGACAAAACGTACAGCTCTTAGTTTGGCTTCAAAGGTCTTTTGATCCTCTTGGATTCCTGGCTCCATTTGTGATAAAGTCAAAAATTTGGTTTCAGAGCCTCTGGGAAATTGGACTGGTTGGGACCAGAGTTACCTGATCATATGGTGGTAAGGTGGAAATATTGGTTCAAAGAATTGGCACATCTTGGGACATTGAAATCCCAAGATGGTACTTTGGGGAGTTGAACAATGTGGCAGGCAATTTGGAGCTGCACATCTTTTGTGATGCAAGTGAGGAAGCCTATGCAACTTGTATTTATATAAGAGGCGCATTGCAAGAGGAGTAAGTTGCAAGTTGGTTGCTGCAAAGAGCAGAGTAGCACCTTTGAAAAGGCTTTCTGTTCCAAGGTTGGAATTGATGGGTGCCGTTATTGCTAGTCGTCTTGCAGTTACAGTGCAAAAGTCTTTGGCCCTCTATGAAATTCCAAGCTATTATTGGACAGACTCCACTATAGTTTGGCACTGGTTAAGAAGTCAGGCAAGGAAATGGAAACCATTTGTTGCCAATAGGGTGGAGGAAATTCAAGCGCACACAGATCCCAAGCAATGGAAGCATTGTCCAGACACCCAAAACCCCGCTGATTTACCAACACGAGGAATTTCGGTGAAAGATCTTGCACAGTCCAAGTTTGTGGTGGAATGGGCCAGAGTGGCTAAAACTTGGAAGTGAAAACTGGCCTTCTAATCAGCCTATTGTAGGAGAATGCCAGGCTGAAGAAGCATGGGTGAATGAGGTGAGAAAATGCGCTGTGAACAGTTTGTCAAGTTTGCAGCAGGACCCCATATGAGGCTTGAGGACATTAGCAGTCTGAAAAGATTGTTAAGAGTGACAGCATGGGTATATAGATTTACCAACAATATTAAGGGAGAACAAGAAGGGAGGAATTCTGAACAGTAATGAGATTCAGCAAGCAGGAAATACTGGTGGAATATGTGCAGAAGGAAAAATTTGGTGAAGAGAGGAATTGCTCACCAGCCATCCATTACAGGTTCTACACACATTCTGCTCTCAAGGGTTTGGATATGTTTTTGGATCAAGATTTATTGAGGTAGGAGGTAGACTACAGTTTTCTGGGCTTCCAGAGAAAAGACATCCAATTTTGCTACCTTCTGGGGGCACTTTGTGGACCTTTTGATCCTGGATACTCATCATAAGCTGTTTACATGCTGGAGTTAGAGAAGTGATAATAGAGATCAGACAACAGTTTTGGATTCCCAAAATTAACAAGTAGTAAAAAAGGTCGTGCATAAATGTGTGGTTTGCAAGCGTTGGAGTGCAAAGCCTTATTATGAAAGGTGGCTCCACTTCCAAGAGAACGGTGTGTCTATACTGCCCCATTTGATGTAGTGGGAGTAGACTTTGCAGGGCCAGTCTATGTGTATGAGCGAGGGGAGTCTAACAAAGGTTATATATGTCTTTTCACCTGTGCTACCACCAGAGCAATCCATTTTGGAGTTGGTAAGCAACTTAAGTAAGTGATGTATTTCTTTTGGCCTTTAAAAAGGTTTGTGAACAGAAGGGGTTTCCCAAATAAAATCATATCGGATAATGCAAAAACCTTCAAAAAGGCTGCAAAGGAACTCCAAGAAATTTGGTCCTTGCTAAAAGAGGAAGGATTCCAATCCTACTTTTCACACCAAGGGGTACAGTGGGAGTTTATTGTTGAGAGAGCACCATGGTGGGGAGGATTTTGGGAAAGGCCAGTGGAAGTGTAAAGTGTCCATTAAAGAAACTTTTAGCTAATGCTCATTTGAGCAAAGAAGAATTCTGCACTGTTTTATTGAAGTAGAAGCAATGGTGAACAGTAGGCCTATCACTTTTGTGTTATAACAGTATGCAGGATGCAGAGCCATTGACACCAAATCATTTTCTTTGTGGTAAACGATTAACATCAAGCCCCAGTTTGCCAGAAGACTTGCAGCTATCCAGAGCACTCAAGGAGAGTTAACTGATGGTTCAGGTACCTTGAACTACAAGATCAGTTATGGAAGAGGTGGCAGATGGAATACTTGCCAGAACTCATTATTACCAGTGGTGGGCACCGTTAACCAAAAAGTTAACTTCGTTAACCGTTAATCCGTTAATTCGTTAAACATGTAACGGAGTTTACGATACCGTTAACGTTAACTTTTATTATAAAAAAAATGAAAAACACAATATATATAATTTAATTTTCCCTCTTCTTCTCGTTCTCCATTTTGTCCATGAGATGCATGTTGCCCTTCATGAAAATTAGCATATCAAAGTTTTCATCAGACAGGGATGATCTCTTGGCCCTCAGAATGTCCTTGCCCATAGAGAACAAAGTGACATGAGAATTGAAATCTTACCTGATCAGTTTTATGGTTCTTGAAATGTATCAAGGAGACTACTAATAAGGTACTCACAGACATATTATAAATATACATGACTTACTTGGCAACGATTATTTTTAAATATTCACTAGCACAAACATGTTGCGCAAGAGACAGACTGCAAATGAAACGAATGTAGTTATTTGTTGTAATTGTTACATATATATTATTGAAAGTGCCTTAAAATGCTCGTGATATTTCTTGAAAGAAGTTGAAACATTCAAGTCAAATGGCAAATCTTTCCGCCTGATTTTACAGTCGACCATGTTTTGCTCAAACCAATGCCATAAATAACTACCATATTTGGTAAGACACAAATTGTGGCGACGGAAACAAATATATCGCCTGATTTTGCACTGCGGAAATGGAAATTCGTTCATCACTATTAACAGTGGCGGATTAATTGCGCACCTGCTCAGCACTGAAAATAATAGAAACTTTTAAACGTTTATTTATGAATTTTTTGGGTTAACGGACTTGAGTTAACGGAAGTTAAATGTAACGGAAGTTAATTAGTCCGATAATGATTTTCAAAGTTAACTTAAAAGTTAAATCGTTAACGAAAAAGTTAACTTCGTTAATTAACGATTAACGGATTAACGGTTTGTGCCCAGCTTTGATTATTACCCATCAGGCAAGGTAAAGGGCTCCAATGCAAATTGTATCAAGGTCGGAGAAGTGGTATGATTGGGGATGAAAGACCAAGGCAATGCTGGAAGCTTGGCATAATTGAAGAGTTTTTTTGGCAAAGACAATTTAGTTAGGTCTGCACTGGTAAAGACTTCAGGAGGAAAGTTAAAGAGACCTATACAAAAACTCTATGCTTTAGAAATCAGCAAACACACAGATAGTCAAGATGAAACATTTGAGTTACAGCCTCATGGAAAGGCTTGGCTAACCTTGCCGAAGGTAAGGACAACAATGCCTCCTCGGTGGGGAGTGTTAGAAAATCTAGAAGAGGAAGAACCATTGTTGTCCCAAGGCGATATGATGACTAAGGTGATTGATGCAGCATTGCTTGTATATATTAAGTTAAGGTGTGTATATATATCCATCTCATAATTGTAAGGTTAGTGAAAAATTAACTTGATTTAGAGCTAGCATTTTTGGGCTCTTGTGGCATCAGTATTTGGCCACTCTGGTGGCATCATTTTGGGGCGCTGCGCGTCCTTTCTACTCGTTTGTGGGATGTCGTACGTACAGGGTGTGGTATGATAGAGAGCTCTCTTGCAATTCAGTTTGGTTGTTTAGATACAAGATTGTTGCATCGTGCAATAGTCCAGGTTGCGTTTGTTTGCAAGGTTGAGAAAGAAGACCATAAATAGTACCCCTTTTGTTTTTATCTTAAATTCATACAACTAAGGCCTAAGGTAGGCCCACATCGAGTCAGCAACCCTGAGGTAGGACCTAATAGAATCTCAAGTCCGTAAGTTTTAATTTTAGCTTAACTTGGGCTGTAGGTAGAACTGGCCCTTTAGAATTTGGCCGTTCACGGCTCAGCTGGGATTTTGAACCCAACAAATAAATAAAATAACAGTAAGGTTCATATCCCTGACTAGGTCGTCTATGTCTTTCTGGTTGGGGAAATGGGGTGACGTATTGGAGCTTGCCTTGAAGTCAGCATCTTCATCTTCATCGGAGGATATTAAAGGCGTTTCTTCTATTTTCTCCATGGTGGGCGGGCATGGAACGGGTAAATCTTCATTATGGGGGACTGGAGCAATAGAAGATGGGATATTTGGATATAGAACATTTTTTCGACCTTTACCTCTCTTGTAGAGTGAAATGTCTACCATGCAGAAGTACCAATCATCGTGGTGATTGGTTTGCTCCCTCCAAATGTGAGGAATAGCAAATGGCATGCCTTTTCTGGTACCTCGCAGCAATCCTTCTAATGTGGAACGGCAGCTTCCACAGCAAAAGTGAGGTGCCCATGGTTTATCTTGATCGCCCATGGGCATGCCAAAGTAAGCGTGATATGCTGTACAAAACTTCGTTTCTGTGTCAATTTTGTGCTTTACTTGCTTTGGATTGATGTAATGTCCGCAAACATAGCAAAATGAATCTGCAGAGTGTCTGCAGGGCCTATTGGTAGCCATCACCATATAATTCTAATTCAAATATCTGAAAAATAAAAAAAAAAACATTTTATAAACAAAAATAAAAAACTAAATGTGTACAAATGTTTAATAATGGAACTTAACCAATAAAAACATTACTAATAAACCCCAGTTTTGGGGACATTTTGAATTTTGTACTTGAAGTTACTTTTGCTATCTCAGAAAAATGCCTTAAAAATGGCGAAAAAGTAAGATTTCTAAATTTGACCATATCGCAAAAACTAGTTTTCCGAACAAAACCGATGCCAAATCCGTAATCAGCGTGGCCGAAACATATAGAAAAGATCGAAAAATCAACATAAACAAAAAATTGTTGCACAGTGTAATTAATGATCACATAATAACATAATCAATGGATTTCACTTATCATTATTTCACATAAATTTGGCTCACAACAAACTTGAGATGGGTTCGGAAGAACCAAGTTCATTTGTCCCACTGCTCAATGGGAAAGTTGTCTTTGTTTCTTCTCAATCAGTCGCTTAATTCGACGTTGGGTCGCTGCCAAGGCGCATCTTGTGTCCGGGTCCACATCCAATCGGTTCCGACTCTTATTCTTTATTTGTAGAAGGGTTGAGAGACCAGACTCGCATAAATAGGTTGAGGCAAATAGCAAGAGGACTCGATAATAAAAACTTATTTTATTTCAGATTTCCCAGATTTTCTTGAAAATTTTCCAACTTTTCATAGCCAGCCGTGGGCCCCCTAAAAATTTTGCTGTGGACCCCTAGGGGTCCATGGACACCAGGTTGGGAACCACTGTTCTAAACAGTTGTTTACAATAAAAAAAAATCTAACCTAACTCATCCTAACTAAATTCAACAGAACTTATGTAATCCAACAAGGCATTATTTAGGCCAACACAATTAAACCTAATCTGCAGTATACAGGGTGTAACAAAAGTTCGTTCTCATAGGGAAATAAGATATAACAGAATTGAACGAGAAAATAGTTTTATCTATTCATTACAAACAATACAATCAACTTACTAATTAATCAAGTACATGCTCGTCGCTCCAGTAACGATAATTGTGGCGATTCACTGTTCCATTTAAATGAAAACAAACCTCGTCGCTAAATAAAATATCGGAAAAGATTTCCCTATGAGAACGAACTTTTGTTACACCCTGTATACAGGGCCGGATTAAGGCTGTGAGGGGCCTAAGACTAATAAGAGGGAAGGGCTTATATATGTACTTTAATATATTGTATATAATTCAGAGATCTTCAAACAAATAGAAATGTATATTTATCCAAATTTAACAACTAACAAAAATCAACGCTATGTACATTAAAACAAATAGCAAAACAGTATACAATTAAAATAGAGAATGATTTCTTCCTTCCTGGTTTTAAAAAAAACTGTGATATCAAACAAAGATCCCCCTTTCTTCGACATGCTGATGATCATTACACTAGGCCCAATTCCCACACAATTTCAGAAACAGATTAACCCTTTGAAGCCAATCATACAAAAATGGATGAAAATCATACATACATATCGACACTAATGCACCATCAGATATAATAACAAAAACAAACCTCTTAACTAAAAATAAAAAAACTCTTATTTTTTACCTCTGAAGATATAATTATGCAGTTATATATGATATTATTTAACCAACCTTGTGACAAAGGTTTAGGGTTCATTATAAAAATTAGGGCCTAAACTCGAGGGCCTAAAAAATATGAGCGCCTTAGGCTACAACTTTATTAACCTAATAATGGTTAATCCGGCCCTGCCTGTATTGTATATATAGTACTGTTCAAAAGTTTGGAAACCACTAAAATTTACCAAAAAATACCCCATATTCTAGTTAAAATTAGAATTTAGTAACAAATGTTCCTAAATGGCATAATTTTACTTGTTCACGTTACGCATGCGCAATATAAACAGTATCAGTTAACTATCTGAAAGCAGTTACTGCATAACTCAGGTATGTTATCCCTTGTTCTTTTCATTGAAAATCGATATTAAGCTACCAGGTTTTTTCATTCTTTGCTTAACTACAGTAGAATATTTGTGTTTACAGAATCTTTCCAGTATAATAGTGCACTGTAATTTTCCATTTGAAAAACGATGGTACTCTAACTACAGAGAAGTACAAACGAATTCTTCAACTGCATGCTGTGCTAGATGGAAAGCGTTTGATTGGACAAGGGTTCATCTTCCAACAAGATAACGACCCCAGACATACGGCATTGATTGTAAAAGCTAAAAAACATATTTGAAGGGGAAGGAGGGCACTGGAGAACTAAAAATTATGGAATGGCCATCACAAAGTCTCGACATAAATCCAACTGAGCCTATGTGAGTCTATGGAACTATGTAGAGCAGTGGTATGTATTTGATCTGGGGGTAATTCTGCCTTTTTCGGGGGATAACGAGCTGGCGTCACTGTCCAAAAAAAAAGCTGAGTTATGGTTCCGCTAAAATTATGTTATTCTTCCCTAATTTTCCTTTCCTCATATTTGCTATTTAAAAAGGGGAAGGTGAGGGGCGGGGGAATAACGGTTTTGTTGCCTAGCTCAGGAGGTAATCGTGCGAAAAGGGTTAAATACCACTGATGTAGAGACTGAGAAGGATAAACCGAAACCATCAACTACTGAACAACTGTGGAAAGACCTTCAGAATATTGGAATGAATATTCCAATGTAAAGTCACATACCATCAGTGGTAAAGAAATACATTGATAGAATCATTAACAGAGTCGAAGCTGTTATAAGGGCAAAAGGGTGTGGGGATACTTAATAATAACATACTTACTTTATGTGACTTTATGTGAGTTTGAACGACGGTTCACGATCGACCTGCGGTCAACCCCTCTGCAGCATCCCGCCTCATTTTCAGGATTTGGTGAAAGAGGGAATTGCTGTCTGATCTCCTCCTGCCCTCGTAGCCAGCCACGCATGGCTGGTCAGTCGTCAGGGACTTTGCACAGGAATCTGTCCAGCTGGTTCTTGAAGTTATTCAGGTCGGTGTGCTGGATGTTCCTCACTTCTTTTGGTAGTGCATTAAAAAGCTTTGGGCCTTTTATTCTGAGGGTATTTTCCATCCTCGTTTTCATGGCCCCCTGTCCTACCGTAGCTGGGACAGTACAAAATCTGCCTCTTCTCTCATTCCAGTTTGTTTCTATTTCATTTCTAAGGTTAGGGACAAAGCCCTCAAGTATTTTCCATATCTATATTATTGTGTACCGCTCGCGTCTTCTTTCGAGAGAGTAGAGTTTCAGAGATTGTAGTCGAGACCATGGGCGCCCGCAGGATTTTTTCCAAGGGGGGGCAAAATTTAGTATTAATAGGTAGCCGGAGCAAGCAAAAAACTTTTGACCCCTTAGGAACCAGCAGGTTAATTCTAAGCAAGTTTAGTGTTGCATTTTCTGTAATGGAAAATGCAAATATACATTGTATAAAATTGTATATACATACAATGCACATGATAACAATCATTTATTTTATTTATAACAGAAACATGATAGAATGAAGAAAAAAGCACACTGAAGTAAATGTTGTACCTAATTTGAAACGGTGTTTCGAGCATCACCTACACTACTCATTTGAATAGGAATTGTAGTCGTCTGCGGTCACTACCAAAATTATAACAACCTTTTCCATAAAATCAGTTTTGTTGGAGTTGATTTTCTCCCGGTGTACACTGAGCATACATAACCCAGAGAGTCGCTCATCAGACATAGTAGACCTCAGCCATGTTTTAACTCGCCGAAGTGTACTGAAGGATCTTTCGACTGTGCATGTGTAAGGATCAAAAACAATGGCTGCCACGCACTGCATGCAGCCAGGTGCTTGAGTTGGCGCTGCCAACTTGGCGGGATAATTTTAAGGGGGGACTTCTGAACAAATAAAAAGGTAGCAACCTTTTATCATGCACACAAATAAAAATTTTCACCCTTTAGGAGGCAGTTGGATACTTTTCAGCAAGTTTAGGATATAAATATTTTCTTAGAAAATATTTAATATATTTTCTTGGCATTTCCAGGGGGAGGCAAGCGCCCCCCCTTGCCCCTACCTGCGGGCGCCCATGGTCGAGACCACTATTCATTCTTCACCTTTCGTTTCCTCTATCTTAGATGTAAAGGTCCTTCAGTGTTCGCAAAGTCTCGTTTTCTGTATGGGCTTGTGAGTACTGAGCAATACTCAGTTAATTAATTATCAGTAGGATTAGACTCTTCCATAATTTGAGCATGAATTGTAGATATATCTTTGTCTATGTAATTATTCATTCAAATAATAATTTATGGTATATTTGTAGGTGTTTTATACTCAAATGCCTCATTCAAAAATGTACATATACGACCGATGATAGCTATAAATTACTCATATACCTTGGTGTTTCCAAACTTTTGAACAATTATATATTATATATATATATATATATATATACCACATTATAACTGCACACGCAGTATAATTAACGTAAAGAACGACGCTTTGTATAGGAAATTACCGCGCAAGATGAGAGCGAAAGAACGAAACAAATTAAAAATGAGGTACCCACCCAGGAATTGAACCCGGGATCTTCCGATTGCCGGTCAGATATGATAACCACTACATCACAGGCCTGTGGTGTAGTGGTTATCATATCTGACCGGCAATCGGAAGATCCCGGGTTCGATTCCCGGGTGGGTACCTCATTTTTTCATTTGTTTCGTTTCTTTCGCTCTCATCTTGCGCGCTAATTCTCCTATACAAAGCGTCGTTCTTTACGATATATATATTATATATTATATATATAGAGAGAGAGAGAGAGAGAGAGAGAGAGAGAGACCATGCTAAGTTTAATTTGTTTTTCCGTAGCTTTTTGTTCGGCAGAAGTAGTCCCGAAGAGCTGCTCGACATATTTCACAGAAAAGGGGGTCGTGAAAAGTCGAAAAACTTATGTTTTGAATCAAACGGAGAACGTTTCGCAACTGTTTCCCATGCAAATATCCTTCAGCAACCCAGTTTCAAATATTCAGGTTGGTGTATATATATATATATATATAATATATATATATATATATATATATATATATATACGAGGGTAATTCAATAAGTATCCGCACTTTTTATTTCCACAATTTTTATTTTCACATCTGATAGATTATAAACACATCACTTCTCCCTGTTTCTCATACACTTAGTCCAGCGATCTACAAGCTTCCTAATGCCATCACAAAAGAATGTTTTTGGCTGTGTGCGTAGCCAGTCATGCACCGCCTCCTTCAGGTCATCATCGCCTTGGAATCGCTGACCTCTCAAAGCGTCTTTTAGTGGTCCAAACAGGTAAAAATCCGAAGGTGCCATGTCTGGACTGTAGACAGGATGGTCGAGAACTTCAAATTTAAGTTCTTGAAGGCATTTTCTAGTCTGTGCAGCGGTATGAGGGCGCGCATTGTCGTGTAACAGAATAACAACTTCCGACAATCTCTCTCTCCGTTTTGTGCAGGTAAAGTTATGCTAACGCTGTTTTGGGATACACGAGGCCCTATCCTTGAACATTATCTAGAGCGCGGAACTACAGTAACAAGTGCATCGTATTCTGACATGCTTCGGAATGAGTTAAAGCAAGCAATTCGCACAAAACGGAGAGGAAGATTGTCGGAAGGTGTTATTCTGTTACACGACAATGCGCGCCCTCATACCACTGCACAGACTATAAAATGCCTTCAAGAACTTAAATTTGACGTTCTCGACCATCCAGCCTACAGTCCAGACCTAGCACTTTGGATTTTTACCTATTTGGACCACTAAAGACGCTTTGATAAGTAGTATAGCCGCAAAAGGGGAGAGTGCAGGAATGTTGCAGGTTATTATGTAATGTTGCAAAGGGGGGATGTTGCAAAGGGGGGTTGTTGCAACGGGGATGTTGCAAAGGGGGGTGGGGGAAAGGGGGGTGGGGGGAAACTTGGAGGCGGCGTTATCCCCAAGAGAAAGGAGGAGGAGAGAAAGGAGGAGAGGTGTTCACCTGGCAGGAGCCAAGTGCACACTAAGACTTCCAGCCGGGCTGGCGTTGTTTTATAGGCTCCTAATCAGCCAGTTGGCTGAGTTGCCAGATAGCGCCATGTATTCTATTGTATACATTATTATCCTAATCAGCCAGTTGGCTGAGCCAGAGACGCCTGAAGAAGAGAGAGACGCCTGTAGGAGGGAGAGACGCCTGAAGAAGAGAGAGATGCCTGTAGGAGGGAGAGACGCCTGAAGGAGAGAGGATAGGTGCACATGCAGGAGTACACATGCTGGAGGTACACATGCAGTAGGTACACATGCAGTAGGTACACATGCTGGATGTACACATGCAGGAGTACACATGCTGGAGGCAAACATGCAGGAGAGAGAGAGGCGCCTGAAGGAGAGAGAGAGAGAGCTGAAGGAGGGAGAGACACACCTGAAGGACAGAGTGGAGTTCTCCCCCAATTTATTTTCGTTTCCCTAACCTAAGAGGCCACTATGGGTTTACCAAAGGGCATGAAATAAGGAGCAGAGCTCCTTACTCGGCCGGAGCCGAGGGGGAATGGTTCTTCACCAACTTCGCGATCTTTTATAATCCTCTATTCTGGCTGAGTTGCCAGATAGCGCAAGGTATTCCAGATAGCGCCATGTATTCTAATAAGCATTGTGTACCACAATATGGTAGATGAATTAAATAATTACACACTTAATTGAAATATAGATGTATATAGTGTTTTACAATAGATGTATATAATGGTAATATTAATATTTGGAACATTGAGTACTTAGCTTCCTTGAAGTTGAACGAAGCAAATAACGTAGTTATCCATAATTCAACCAACCATAGAAAACAGAATTATAGATGGTAGATGAATTAAATAATTACACACTTAATTGAAATATAGATGTATATAGTGTTTTACAATAGATGTATATAATGGTAATATTAATATTTGGAACATTGAGTACTTAGCTTCCTTGAAGTTGAACGAAGCAAATAACATAGTTTACCTTCGAAAACGCCATAATAGAAAACAATTAATTTTATGGGTAACTATTTCGACAAAAGTTTACTATAATTATATCAGTCTTTTAAATATCTTCTGATATATATATATATATATATATATATATATATATATATATATATATAAATACCACAATATATATCTTCTATTATTCAATAACACATTAGAAAGATTTACGCAATAATAGAATTAACAAAGTTACCCTATTTCGTTAGACAGAAACGAATTTTTATAAGGATACCCAGCTTCATTAAACTTGAAGATGAACGAAGCATACAGCCTCATTCCTGCGACGAAAAAAATGAAAAATGACGTAAAATAAAGAAATTATTCATTGCCCAAGCCACTATAGCGAGGTTGGTTTCGGAGAATTCGAACGAAAAAGGTCTCTAGGGACCTTTTTCGGGCCGAGAGATTATCTTTCTACAAGCTATTCGAGCAGAAATCACCACTGGCTTCAGATATTAATTTTATCATTCTTATTATTTCTACAAATATTTACGCGTTATTTTTTATGGTGTCATATAGAAATATAATGATATATATATATAATATATATATATATATATATATATATATATATACCCTTTGGATAACCTTTGGTTAGCTTCAGCCCGAATTGTTCATTCTGACGAAGGTCAAGGGAAAAACGTACACACACACAATATATATATATATATATATATATATATATATATATATATGCTACACACAGACCGTGCATGGAACTCTTCTGGGATAATTAAATCCACTATAGTCCGAGTAAGTAATGACAAATACCGCCTCGGTGGTGTAGTGGTTAGCGTCGCGGACTACGAATCCATCGGCCCAGGGTTCGAGACCCGACGGCAGCCGGCGCGCAGCAAAGCCCAGCTGTTCCACACAATAAAGAAAGTGGTTGGTAGATAAATGGGTACCCTAGGAGGCCTAGTGATCAAGACGCTGGGCTGCTGATGGGTCGTGGTTCGGAATCCACGTTAAACTGTAGGTCTAAGGTGGAGTGAAAAGCTTGACCTTCGTCAGAATGAACAATTCGGGCAACGACGCGGGCAACGGGTCACTCGCAAAGAGAATTTAATCATTGGTAAACTTCCTTCCAGACCACTCTTTCTATACATATATATATATATATATATATATATATATATATATAGAAAGAGAGCGAGAGTTTTGTTCAATAAATAATAATCGAAAATAACTGCACGATTTTCTATGTAGCAATAATAATAATTAACAAATACGTGATTTAAAATAACAGGACCATTTTACCCGAGGCAGTAGTATATCCGAAAAACCGTAATGCACGATTTTTTCTATGTAGCAATAATGATTAATGCAACTATAGTTTACCTTGACTTTCATATGCTTCTATCCTGTTTTATTAATAAAGATTTTTAACTTTTAATAACGTATGAATAAAGATTTTTAACATTTAATTTTATTTTAGTATTTATTCATGCCACGCCGCCTTAGACCACAGCTTAACGTTGAAACCGAATGTTCTTTTTAAAATATAATTAGGATATAATTTCTTTATTATAAAATAAGTTAACAATTCAAACAATACTAATAATTTGTAAGATATAATATAAGGACTACCATAGAAATGTAAGTGCCTATAATTCGATTTTATATATATGTTACTCGTCCGGTCTCGTTATAGCGGATTGGTACACGCTCCACCCAGCTACATCGGCAGCCAATCACGACGGACATCTGGTCTTTTGGGCGGAGCTTGGTGAATGTGCATATAAAAGGGGATATTTTCAGTTGGGAGTAACAGTAGCTATTTTCGCATCAGTGAATAATCAACCATGGACCTGTACGTCTCCCCAGACTTGTATGAAGAACGTGATACTGCAGCATTAACCACAATTAGCCTTTTCAATGCTGTTGATTGTGGCGAACTATTTTCGACGCAAACCGTAGAAGATATTTGCAGTGACGCTCCTTACAATCCGACGCAAGGGACTACCATAGAAATGTAAGTGTCCATAATTAGAATTTTATATATATATGGAGAGTTGTAGTATTTCAGATACTAGTCAAAAATGTCAATCAATGTTATTTCCCCATCATGCTAAAATCGAAATTGGTAATCGAACCAAAGATATCTTCATATAATGGAGATCTGTCTGTCTGTCTGTATATGTTTTCCTTTAAGGTCCGATGAGGATTTGACACGAGTTATACAATCTTTTGAAGGGGATACGGATGATATACTGATCAGTCAGCAGTGTCACACATCCTCCACCATGGACCTGTACGTCTCCCCAGACTTGTATGAAGAACGTGATACTGCAGCATTAACCACAATTAGCCTTTTCAATGCTGTTGATTGTGGCGAACTATTTTCGACGCAAACCGTAGAAGATATTTGCAGTGACGCTCCTTACAATCCGACGCAAGGGACTACCATAGAAATGTAAGTGTCCATAATTAGAATTTTATATATATATACGGAGAGCTGTAGTATTTCAGATACTAGTCAAAAATGTCAATCAATGTTATTTCCCCATTATGCTAAAATCGAAATGTTCACTCCTCGAACCAAAGATATCTTCACATAATGGGGATCTTCTGTCTGTCTGTATACTCTGTATATGTTTTCCTTTAAGGTCCGATGAGGATTTGACACGAGTTATACACTCTTTTGAAGGGAATACGGATGATATACTAATCAGTCAACAATGTCAAATAATGTAAGTGTTTTTCGATCTTTTTGGGATAAGAAGACGCAATATATTTTCATAAATTTATTAAATGAAAGAAATCAGTACAATAAACGAATATACGAACAAAAACATTATAATATACAACGAGTACGTACAATTGGAAAACGGTTTTTTATCTGTCTACATACCATTTCATCGTTTCGGTGAGTGTGACACGGGTCAAATAAATTTAAAAAATTTATAAATTCTTTATCATTTGACATATGCATGAGAAATGAGACACAGTACATTCCGCAAACATTAGTAAAATATCCCTGCATACGAAATGGGTTCCATACAACTTCGGGAATATGTAACTGAGCGAGAAATTTTACAATAATAGGGTCACTCCAGGGTTGAGTACCGAGTGAATCAAAATAGTACAGGCGCTGTCTATTTTTAAAATAGACAGCGATCCAGTGAATCCCTTCATTACCGATGATGTCTGTGTTCACAATAAGACTACCGCATTCTCGCGTACTTGGCAAACTCAATGTTTCATTCTTCGCAAACACGCCGATAAATTTGGAACGTGTGACTCGCTCCATTACTTTCTGAAGTGTATTAGCATCCATTTTAAAAGTCAGTGATAACGCTTCTAAATCTATCTACTTCTATTAGGGCTTGCGATTCGAGATATACTAGTACACTAATAGGAGCGTCTATAGGCTTGGCGAATTCCAGCCGCACTGAGATGTTACCGCTCTGCTGTGGTGTTAAATGGGTATTTACGCTAGCAGATAAGTCAGGTGTAATGTCAAACGGATAAAGGTTAAATTGATCAATGAATTCTTCCTGCGTTACCCCATTACCAAGCTCATCACAATCACCTGCAATATGGGTCAGATTACTATAGGCTCTGGCACAAAGAGGTAACACAGCATCTGATGAATAGTCCGTACCCATTGTTCCACCCAAAGCAGTGCCATTAACGTATAGAGTTATATTTTTAAGTCCGAAATTCTCGAATTTAAAGGCACTCTTTTTATATTTTCCATTCACCGAAGCGTGGTCCTGCATGCCGATTAATATCCTTTTAGGAAGATTTCCCAGGGCAATGTTTTCTATCTGCTTCGATGCCAACCCTGCAGGAACCGTATATAGTTTGATCTGCACTCTGTTAATAGGATATTTCACTGTAGCGTTTAGTAAATTTTTCTCAATTTCTAGTTGTTTTGGTGAACTTAATTTCACTCGCCGTACGCGGAGGTATGTGTCCATAATGTGAACCACAACGGACTTTGCGCCCTCTTCTTGATTCGCATCCAGATTTAAGCAGATCTCAGGACTCGTGCGGGTGAGCTTTATTTTCATATCCACCCCGTTCACAAGCAACTTCTCCTGGAAAGTGAAATCTGTGTGCAACCGTCCAAAACACTCGTATATTTTCTTTTTAGAATTTTTAAATTTGTCCTTTATACTATTTTCATCTTTAGTTTGATAATATCCCTCCGCACTTAAAAAGGTAGCCTTCGCTTCTTTGGAAAAGTTGAGGACATTTTCCAAATAGGCTCGTAGATGATAGTACCCCGTGCCTGCCGATATGTTGGTCTGATTTAAATATACGTCACACTGGTTGAATATGGCGTGCAGAAAGTTTGTTTCAGGGTATACAGCATATTTGTCATCGCAGGCCGTTCCATCAGAATGGGCTATACGTAGCTTAGCGTACATGTGCACACAGCTTGGATCAAAAAAGTAAGGACCTGAGCTGGGTATCACGAATTCTATAGGTGCACTCGGGGAACTAATTGTGTTTAAAGGGTTAATTGTAATAAAGTCACTGTGCTCAATAGAAACTTGGGTTGGCGGGAGCTCAAAAAAGGACAGCTCCGACTTACAGCATTGTGAACTACATGGGTGGATGAAGCGTGCCATGGCGAAATAGTGACTCCTCTCTCGACAAGTGGTAAACAAACTATGATTCATGAGATCAATATCCTTAGCTTATATCAGTCAAAAAAGTGGTCAACCATAGGTTTCATTCGCTTACAGCATTTCTTTTTTGATAGCCTTTTACGTTTAATACCACGTGACCCCTTCTTCTTCTTCCGGGGCCCTCCTCTTCCCGCCACCACGCATTTTTCTCTTTGCATCTTTGATGATTTCGTTCCGTGTACGCTTTAAATGTTTTTTTAGGGCTTCTTTAGGTTTAGCCCGGCCAATATGTCTTCTGCAGTGTTAAGGCCTGATTGTAGCGCTTTCCTTCCAAGGTATCTGGCACCCCTCTTCAGCAAAGGAACAGCCGTACGTAGTATGGATGAAAAAATGGATCCAAGTCCACTACCGCGCTGGTATCGCATCCCTCGATAGACGGTGAAAGGCTTTCTATCCATTATAACTCAGTGCGTCGAAAGTGTAGCTTCACTGTTAAGCTCCCGTTACCGAATGGGAAGTTTTCGCCCTCAATCGTTCTTATATATATTGTGATATTGGTTATTAAATTAGTTGCGACATTCACATAATGGGGTCTGTCATATGTAATACTCAAACTCCTTCCTCTATGGTTGGGGATGTGAGCAATGCGCAGCAGGCGTGCCTGGGTATCCCCAACAAACTGGTGCTCCACTATATTACTGTAAATATAGCACATGTCTGGGGACCTTTCAGCCAATTTCTCCATCTTCAATTGATACATTAATCTGGACAAGTTATACTGTGTCTCGTGAAATGTGTCTCTTTGGAAGGCTGCGCTATATCGGCCGTTGGTTAGAATTTTGAACTTTCTATGTTCTTTAAGACATCTGTTAGTCTTTGATTTTAGGATTAGTGTATGTGCAGGGTTGTTTACGATTTCATATACTAAATCATTCGTAAGGTTTGAGTTTCTTAAACTTACGTTTAAGCCTCTCACAACATCCTCGGCCGAACCATATTGACCCGGCCCTAGTCTTACTTCTGTACTGTAATACCGTGCAATCTTAGTCCAAGCGATGCGCATAGTTTCATCCATAGCTACCCCAGCTTTTTCACACTCGTCAATGTCTCTAAGAATCGTAAAAACGGTTTCTTCATGTTCAATATTTAAAAAGACGGTGTCCAGCTGAATTTCGCATATCCCCACCTCATACGAATCACGACCCAATTCAATGTGCCCATGGAGTTCTGTTACAAAGTTGGCTAGCGTGTTGTTAGGGTGTACAGACAGGGACGAGGAGGACGGGAGTGTGACGTAGAAATGGTTAGGAGCCATGTTGCATACTATTTAAGCTTCATTATTGCATCAGCTTTTATATAGGTGTTGAAGCTTTCTGGGTACCCTAGCCATTTCACCAGGTACATTTTTCTCCTTCCTGAACCTTTGCTTCCTAAAATTTTCTCAATTTTAAACACATTTTTTTCTAAATTAAACGCGACTTTCTGCAATTCCTCGCGGTAAAAGCCTCCTGAGATTTCTTCCCCATTCAAATCTTCAATGTAATACATCATTATCACACCTTTAGGTCTCACAGCCCTAACTTTAAAAATCTCGCGTGTCCATCCTTGCTCAAAACCCTTTGCGAATTTATTCCCCGAACGCGACAGCCTTACATAATCATTGATTTTGAAGCGCACAGAGTGTGGTGGTGGTGGTGGTGGTGGTCCATCTCTTCTCGGGAGCGTACCTCTTTCTAAAACTTCGTTAGGTGTTGCCCCAATCGTGCGATGGTGTGAGCGGTTGTAGGATGATGCCAATGGTTCCAGAATGTCTAGAAATCTGTATGTGTTTTTATGTGTAAAATAACGGTGCATGCGTTCCTTTATGGTGCGCTGAACTCTTTCAGCTAAAGAAGCCTTATGTATAGAATTGGTCGTGTAATAGCTGATATTAAACTCTGTCAACATATTCTGAAAAGCACGGCCTATAAACTCCTTCCCCATATCCGTACAAAAATAGCCAGGAACCCTGTTTTCTTTTAACATTAGCGTTTTGGTGGCTTTAGCAACTGTTTCAGGTGATTTATTTTTCAGAGGAACTAGCCACAGATATCTAGAGAATACGTCTATTATGAATAGAATGTAGCGGTAACCATCGTTATACACAGAGTATCTTTGCATGTCTGTTAAATCTGCTTGCCAAATAGAATCAATCGAGGAAGCCGTTGTCTTGGCTGTTTTAAACCTTTTTCTCACAGGCTTATGAAGCGTATAAGCGTCCTGCTCCCTCAAAAATCTTTCAACATCTTTTTTTCCTACTCCGTAAACGTGCAGTCTATCTACGCCGCCGTAAGAGGATGGGGCAGAAATGTCATAATAACGTTTAGTTAATACGTTAGCCATTTGCGTATTTTAGAGGCAGGTGGGTAGGGTTGGTTTAACCTCTTCTTTCTCCTCTTGAAAGGTGTTACCGCAGGGGGTGACGGCGTCTTCAATTGTGCCACAGACGTTGCGTGTTCCAAGTCTTTTAACCTGTTCAGATTTCCTATCAACGTTTTAGGGACATTTATTTGTTGTAGTCTTGCTTTAATATGCTTCCATCCTGATGGTGATGGCCTATCCCACTTTCTCACCAGATCATGGACAATGTCTACGATATTCGATCCCTGTACCTTTGATCCTTCCACAATGATCTCCCCTGTATCGGTCCATTGTATGGCGGGATCCTCATTCAATAGATTATAAAGACTTAAGCCTTTACTCCTCAATGTAAGTGGGAGGGTATTTTTTAATACATGTTCGATATGTTGTGTGGCTAATCTTTTTGGTTGATCAGCTGTATCGTCGGGTACAGGTCCTATGTCGCCATCGGTGCTGTGCCTAATAACCACAGGAATCTCCGTAGGGCTCTTATAATTTTCGTACTCGTGAAGAAATTTCTGCAGAGCTTCTTGGTATAAGATTCTTTTCTCATCAGGTGTTTTTTCACTGTTTAATAGGGCTAACAATTCGCTTTCCATTCTTTTAAGTCTGCTTTTACGGGGATCTAGATCCGTGTCTCTTTGCAGTGAAGCGTACACCTCGTGGGGAATCACTACCACTTTCTTCATTATATTAATCTAGTCAGTAAAGGGCCCAAAACTGAAAATAAGATGGGGAGAAATGACCCTCCTGTTTGCACAATAACTCGTTTTTTCTTCGCTACAGTTTGACTTTTACGAGCGAGTGTACGTATTATGTTCTTGTAGCGGCGTAGGCGAGCCTTCTGATGGGCTTTCATTGATACATTGCAATTTATAACGTTAAGACAGATTTCACAGATGCATTTTAAAAAGTCGGCGTCAATATTTTTAATAAACATCTGCTGCATTGCCCGGGGCAGTCGATGATAGATTTTTATTAATTCATGGTATTTCTTTAGTCTCTTTGTCATTCTGGAATATACACCGTTTCAGGCTCGTTTGGAAATATATTCGTTCGCAGAAGCACTCTAAACGTGTTTCGCGGATGAAGGTCGCAAAGCAAATATCCGTAACGCGTGCTTGTAGCTTCTTTATAAACTTCCAAAAACTCCTTACGCTGATTCGGGAACATTTGATTGGCTAATACCCCAATTTGTGATACATCTCTACGTTGCGCGAATAAGACTAGATATTGCGTATTTAACGACACATCGCGCATGTATCTATTTTTGAAAAATAGATTCTGATTGATGAAGAACACGCTTATGTTAAGATGGTGGGAGTATACTGTAAATGTCTCGGCAAACGTTTTATCCATCTCCAACATGAGATCGTCAATTACAATGATTGTATGTTCAGTTCCCTTTAGCGAATTAACGTCATATACACCTTTGTGGAACAAAATATCATCTTGGTACTCGTTGAACGCTGATTGATACGTCGAATAGCACCATATAACTTTATGCACAAATTTCGAGAACATCTCGCCCTTTTCTTTAATGATTTTAAGCATAAACACAGTTTTACCACATCCTGTAGGTCCAGATATAATACATGTGGATGGGCTCGTGAATCTGAATTTTTCTACAGAGTCCATTTCTAACACGTCACACTCCTAAGTGGGTCATTTACAAAATATTACAAATTTTGAGTGCTGATCCTTATATTTCTTCTCCCACAGAACCGACGATGAGGTAGAGCACCCTATCATTACGGATGACCTCGACGACAGTGTGATCTCCTCCCCTGAACCAGCGATACAGGTTGCACGTCCAAAGCGGAGGTATGAGAACCCCACATCAGGTATAAAGCGGCCGAAATACGTACCTGTTGCAGCAGATCCCCAACCCTCAACCGCAACAACCTCCCCAGCAGCAGCACCTCCCCCTTATTCCGCCCCCCGTTCTGTTAAGTCTACAATAATAGATCCCCAACCCTCCTACGCAACAGGGCCCCCATCAGCAGCAGCACCTAATATATCCACTAATTCATCCGCCCCCCGTTCTGTTGAGGATGTTATTACGTTCGAGTTAGTGCGATCCGCAGCCCCCACCCCCGCCTTGACTAGAAATCGGTATAGAGTTAGGGTCGACCCTAGAGCCCTGTATAGCAATGGAATTGAGCGCGGGATACGCAGGGTAGTACAGCATATTATAGAGTTTGCTCTTCAGAATCGCGACGAGCGTGAGGTCAGGACGAGTCTGTCCTTTGGGTTCGGGTCAGATGACGGTGATGTAGACGATTATTGGGTGATAGTACCGTTCAGGCGTTTGGCTGCTGAAGATGTAGAATATATATTAGGGCGTATAATGCAAGCCGTCCAAAGTAGTATAGCCTTCAATATGGACAACTTCACGGTAAATATTGACCATGTATACCGTGTTGCGGGTCATAGTGCCATACCGTACACTCTTAACTTCAATTCTCCAACTATTTACCGAAGGCATATAAACGTCGATCGTGGTTGCGGCTTTATAGCAGTACTCTTAGCACGTATGTTTACTGTACAAAATACACGGACTCAAAAAATTTGGCTGCCTACGATCGTTGAGCGTGCCCGTAAACTAGCTGTAGACTGTGAACTTGAATTTGACTGTAATATGGGTCCTGAAGAGCTGAGAAAGGTAGAACAGGAAATGAATGTGCGCATAGTTGTATTTGGTTTGGATGATCGCCGCCGGACTGTGTATGTTTTTAAAAGCTGTGTGAGAGATCGTACAAGACCCCTACTTATTTTAGGATTGTCAGGGACAACGTATCTCCCCATCCGTAATATAAGGGGGCTTTACGCGAGTTATGACAAAAGTCGAAAATATGGGAGACATCATGATTTGTGTAAGGGGTGCCTCGAGTTTGCGGCTGATATAGTGAGACATTGTAAAGAATGTCACATGGTATGTGAGCAGTGTAAAAGCACCAAATGTGAAAGCCGTGTAGTTGAGAAGAGAGACTGTGATGTGTGTAGACGCACATTTTTCAATAATAGCTGCTTTGATCTCCATAAATCAATTGGTACGTGCAGGAAAATGAGAATCTGTGAATGTGGTATGTTTCACACAATGGATAATTGGGGAAAATTTAAGCACAAGTGCGACGTAATTCACTGTCCTACATGCCAGGAGGAATATAAGGCGGATGGAGTAAAGCATGTGTGTTATATGAAAGATGCTAAGCCTAAAAAAACCCTTGTATAACTGTGTACTACGATATAGAAACATATACGAACGCTGAAACCAAAGAGGTAATTCCACATTTACTTGTGAGCCAGACCATCTGTGATGAGTGTATGGGTATCGAATGTGACGAGTGCCCCAAATGCGGTAAACGGACAAACGTTTTTAAAACGAATGTCAGCGATAGTCCTGTGAAACTATTTGTGTCCTATATGTCAAGTTAGCCGACAAGTTCAAAAAAATGACTGTGTATATTCTCGCCCATAACGGGGCAAAGTTTGACACGCAGTTCCTTTATAAGGAGTTGCTTGAACACGAATCCTCTGAGATATTACAGGTGATCCATTGAAAAGAGGCAACAAATTAATACAGATGCAGATAAGAGCAATGTACAATTTAAAGATACTTTATTATTCACACCTTGTAAATTAGCAAAGCTACCCAAGGTGATGGAGTAGCAGCTGAAGTTTCCAAAGGATACTTCCCATACACTTTCCTCACCAGCGAGACTTTAAACTACGTAGGCCCACACCCCCAAACATTATTTTGACTGTACGGATGAAGACTTTGATCGATACTACGACAGTTTTAATGAAAGTAACCCTTATAATATAGCTGATGAATGTGAGCGTTATTGCGTGAATGATGTGCGCGTGCTTAGAGTATGTTTCCAGGCCTTTAGAAGTATGTACATAGCCCGTTTCAAATGCGATCCACTGCAAGTCGCAACCACCATCGCATCATTATGTTTTACGGTGTTCAAGAATAACTTCATGCCTAAAGACACCTTAGCCATTATTCACCGAAACAACCCCCGCAGTTACGGACACAAGGCTATTTACTGGCTCATACACCTGCAGCAACAAAACAGGTGTATACATAAAGCACGCCCGCAACACGGGTGAAGTACCCATTAAGATTAATGGACGTGTTTTTTGGGTTGATGGGTTAAGTGAAAACCGTGTCACTGGTGTGAAGACTGTGTATTCCTTTAATGGATGCTGGTGGCATGGATGCCCCCGCCCTGAGTGCGGTATCGTCGGAGATATCCACGGTAGATCTCCTGCCGACTGTCTTGCAGGGACCCGCACCCGCGATCAACTTATAGGATCACAGTTCACTCACAAAGTCTTGTGGGAGCATGAATATGATGCACGGATGGAGACAGACGATGTATACCGTGAGGAAATAAAAACGATCAAGCGTTCAATGGTGCTGGATCCTCTCAAATGTGGTGATAGCTTGTTTGGAGGACGTACAAATCCTTTCAGACTATACTTCCACCTACGGAGGGCGTGAAGCTCCATTACTACGATTTCTGTTCTTTATACCCATACGTGATGAAGAGCAATCCGTACCCCGTGGGCGCTCCTGAGAAACTGGTGGGACCTAGCATCCTCCATCAATGAATTTTCAAAAAATTTGAATGATCATTACTTTGGGCTCTCTTTCGTAGACGTACTCCCCCCACGCAATTTATGGATGCCGATCTTACCTGTCGTTATCGACGACAAGCTCATGTTTCCCCTGTGCGTGAAGTGCGCGGAAGAGGATAACGGCGAATGTAACCATATACCCCACCAGCGTAAGATCAGAGGCGTATATACAAGTCCTGAGCTGGCCCTAGCCGTACGCCATGGTTATAGAATACTGAAGATACACGAGGTGTGGAGGTTTCAGAAGCTCCCCAACCTTTTCACACCATATATAAACGCCTTTTTGAAGGATAAGGTTGAAGCATCAGGGTATCCGCGAGGAGTTGATACCGAAGATGAAAAGTCTGCCTATATTCAACGTTACCGCGACCGCGAAGGTATACAACTTGATCGTGTCCAAATTGTAAAGAATCCTGGCAAGCGCTTTAGTGCAAAGTTGTGTCTAAACAGTCTATGGGGAAAATTTGCGCAGAATACCGGCAGAGGGAACATTCATTTGGCACAAAGTTATAGCGATGTCTGGGATTATGCCAATGCCCCCGATAAAGAGGTCATGGAGATCGTGAATGTAGGTAATACTTACGTAATAAAGTACAACAACACTGAATTTGCCACAGATACCTCAAGGGTTACAAACATACCTGTGGCGAGCTTCACAACAGCCTACGCCCGTATAAAACTTTGGGGTCTATTGCATTCTCTTGGGCGGAGAGTATTGTATGCCGATACAGATAGCGTGATATTCACAGAGAGGGAGGGTGATTACATGCCCGCTATTGGGGAGTTCCTCGGCGAGCTCACTGATGAGATCAAGGATGAGTATGGGGACGACGCATACGCCGACTCTTTTATCTCAACAGGACCTAAGACTTATGGGGTACGGGTCAGGGTAGGGGATGAAATGAAATATATCGTGAAGGCAAAGGGTATTACGCTCAACCATGCGAATCGGGAGGTTGTTAACTTTGAGTCGTTGAAGGATCTAGTATGTTTGGAACCTCACCAACTAATTGTAGGCACCCACAATTTTCGGGCGCAGAAGCTGGGAGGCGTGAAGGAACTTAGGGGTACGATGGTGTGCCGTAACACCTATAGGAAACGTTACCAGTTACCTGGCACCTATGATACCGTACCCTTTGGATACCAATGATGCTTCTAACTCACACGTCTTGTATATAATCGTATCTATTTGTAAATATATATGTATATATAACTTGAATATCTCGAATCGTATTTGTAAATATATGAATATCTCAATAAATCAAATAGCGTTTCACTTTCTCCTTGTGTGTGTGTGTGTGTGTGTGTGTGTGTGTGTGTGTGTGTGTGTGTAGGTGAAAGTTCTAAGCTCCGCCCACTGCGTGAGTCATGCTACTATCTGGGAGTCCCTGCGTGGTCAGTCGACCGCAGTAAGCCCGAGAGATCAGACGTGTATTCAGATCAGACGTATATTGAAATGGCTACCTTTAATATCGCTTGCACAACGTTTATGAAATGGTATTCAGTAAAGTGTGAGGATGTGGTGGATACCGAAAAACTTCCTATTCCCCCCTCCTATGCCTCTTTTAAAACCACATTGGATTGTGCGAAGTTCCAAGATGTACAAATACTCTACGGATGTTCTGGTGAGACTGTTGAAGGCTTTCGTTGCACAGACGATGTGCTGAAGTATGCTGCAGGGCTAAACTTTATAAAGTCTCACATACACCGTGAAGTAAAAGAAACAACGCGTGCAGAAGAGAAGCAGCAGGTATGGATAATGAGCCTTGTGGATGGGTGGTGTGACAAGCGGTATTACGTCATGCTACACCATGTCGATTACTCATACCCTACGTCTGAAAATGTGAATCTCGTGATCATGGACAATCTTAGGTGTTTTTATCACTATATTAACGTATATCATGATGAGGTTCATAGTGAGGTTGTGGCTAGTGCCATGCGTGAGTTTTTAACAGATTTTAGAGACGAGCATCGTTTGATGGGTAGAAAGGAAAAATATGAGCATATGTTCCTCTCAAATAGTGCGCCGGAGTGTGGAGATGATTAGCGCCTAGTTCTTATCCAAAGTGCGTAGGCTGGTAGTGACGAAACGGAAAAACAAATATGTGCAACAATTCGAGTCGTACGAACATGCCCATTCACGTATCATCGAGTCAGCCGCCCGTCGAACCGTTCCTGCCTGTGCCTCACACGGCTCATAGTTATCTCAGAGCTTGAGCCGAGTAGACGTGCGCTCCTCGAATACGATGGAACTTCCTTTGAGCAGCATTCTCAACGCCTCGTACGATGTGTCCGTGACGAAATCGTTGCGCGTGTTCAGGCGTAATTCCGGTACCATTAGCTATGTACTGGAAACGGAATGTAGACCGACAAACAAACGGGTTTATTTAAGTATCGAGGAGATGAATAGAATCTTCGTGATAGTTGATAAGTGGTGTGAAGATCGTTATAAAATACCTGCTAACGTAGGTACAAGAAGAGAGCAGATTAGTGACGCGCCCTCATACGCCGTTGTATGTACGTTGTGTATAAATAACGATCGGCCGTGCATTGATATAAGGCTGATGTGGAAGAATGCTTCTGATAATAACGCTCTTATTCCTACGCGAAACCGTTTCATCCTCGACAGAATGTTTGAAATCGTCGGATTCCGTAAACTGAAACCTATATTAGACGCGCGTGTTACGGATATGTTTATTTTGATACAGTACTTGAATACGCATACACTGCTCTGCTCGATGGGTTTACCGAGTGTAGGACTGGTGAGAATGGTCTAGTGCTGGATGTTTATTTAAAAAGTTTAGACTCTTTGAAATACCATGAACTTTGGTACAAAGCAATTGATCGGTACAAGGCTGAGCTCACCTACACCGTTCACCCTGAAGAACTATTTCTTTATATAACGCGCAGTTGCCGTAACGATTTAGAAGATTATTTCAATTGCCGTTATGTTGAGTGAAGAGTTCACGATTGAAAAGCTCGAGTCGGTAGAAATAAACCCTCGATTGGAAAAGCGTTCTTATAAACTTGTGTTTAATAATGTAGCTAACGATGAACTCTTTGTGCGTGCTTTTGATTGTATTCTAGACGTTTAAAGATGACTTGCCAACCGGTTGTAAAGTGGGAACAAAAATAGTACTGAACGATATGAAAGCCATTCATATCGAATACAGGTTTCCCTATACTTTAAGCGGTGAAATATTATTAAGCCGCATAGACTGCGTAATGCAGAGCAATAATGATGTAATTGTAAACTCGATTAAGACCGATTTTAGTATTTTGAAAAAAAAGTGAATTGTATATATATATTTGATTATGTACATATTTCTATTGATTTGTGTTATATATATATATATATATATATATATATATATATATATATATATATATATATATATTTTGCTTGATATTTCTCCTGTACTGTTATGTACATATTGAAGTGTATATGAAATGTATATTTTATTTTATATACACCATAATTGTGTGTGTGTGTATATTTCTGTTATGTACATATTGATGAAATGTATATTTTATTTTATATATAATTATGTGTATATATTTCTGTTATGTACATATTCCTCAAATGTATATTTTATTTTCTATATATTTATAATAAAAAGAATGATGCAATGTTGTTTATTGTTATGCCTTCTACTACCGGTATTCTGTATACAACAGGTATCTGGCAATATTTAAGCCTTCTAAGCCAACTGGCTGATTAGGAGTCTATAATAGTGTATACAATGGAATACATGGCGCTATCTGGCAACTCAGCCAACTGGCTGATTAGGCGTATATATAATAATAATGTATGCAATAATAAAAAGAGGTATCTGACAACCAGCCAACTGGCTGATTAGGAGTCTATAATAGTGTATACAATGGAATACATGGCGCTATCTGGCAACTCAGCCAACTGGCTGATTAGGATAATAATGTATACAATGGTATCTGACAACCAGCCAACTGGCTGATTAGGATAATAATGTATACAATGGTATCTGGCAACTCAGCCAACTGGCTGATTAGGAGCCTATAAAACAACGCCAACTCGGCTGATTAGGCGTATATAATAATAATGTATGCAATAATAAAAAGAGGTATCTGACAACCAGCCAACTGGCTGATTAGGATAATAATGTATACAATGGAATACATGGCGCTATCTGGCAACTCAGCCAACTGGCTGATTAGGAGCCTATAAAACAACGCCAGCCGGCTGGAAGTCTTAAGTGTGCACTTGGCTCCTGCCAGGTGAACACCTCTCCTCCTTTCTCTCCTCCTTCTTTCTCTTGGGGGATAACGCCGCCTCCAAGTTTTCCCACCCCCCTTTCCCCCACCCCTTTGCAACACCCCCTTTGCAACATCCCCTTGCAACATCCCCTTTGCAACAACCCCCACCCCCTTTGCAACATTACATAATAACCTGCAACATTCCTGCACTCTCCCCTTTTGCGGCTATACTACTTGATAGGTCAGCGATTCCAAGGCGATGATGACCTGAAGGAGGCGGTGCATGACTGGCTACGGAAACAGCCAAAAACATTCTTTTGTGATGGCATTAGGAAGCTTGTAGATCGCTGGACTAAGTGTATTGAGAAACAGGGAGACTATGTTGAGAAGTGATGTGTTTATAATCTATCAGATATGAAAATAAAATTGTGAAAATAAAAAGTGCGGATACTTATTGAATTACCCTCGTGTGTGTATATATATGAGATAGCGGAGTAAAATAGAATCTTATAAAATATACCTCTGAATAATGTATACTTACACAAAATTGAAAGTCGTTACACTTATATAATGTAGATTTGAATTACATTAGGCTACTATTAACACCCAGTCAAACCAAGTTGGGTTTGGTTAGGTTAGTTTAGGGTATTTAGGTTAGGTTAAATTTTTAATGTACGATGATATCTTTTAGAAGTGGAGAAGCGAAGGAAAGTTGGTGTAAATAATTGTTCGGTAGACCCCGTACTGTTAAGCGTACGATAGGTTAGATTTGGTCATAGTTTAGGTTAGGCTGAAGGTTGGGTTAGTTTGTTAGTTTAGCTTAGATTAATCTGAACAGTCTGTGACGATGTGGAATGCGATTAGTGTTGATAATGTTCACAAAATGTGAACAACCAACACTTGGGTAAAATCTACAATACACAAATTCGACTTGCATTAGATTCACAGTAATCTTATGAGTTAATATATATATATATATATGTAAAGAACGACGCTTATATAGAAGAACGTTCCGCACAAGATGAGGAGGAAGAACGAACAATGAAAATGAGGTAACCACCCGAGAATCGAACCCGGGATCCTCCGATTGCCGGTCAGATATGTTAACCACTACACCATGGGCCTCGATTAATCAGAAGTCGTAATTCTCCTACATACGAGCAGAAACCAATGCCCTGAGGGAGGATCCCGGGTTCGATTTTCGGGTGGTTACCTCATTTTTTCATTTGTTCGTTCTTCCTCCTCATCTTGTGCGGAACGTTCTTCTATACAAGCGTCGTTCTTTACATTAATTATACTGTGTGTTGTTTGCAGTTAAAATATATATATATATACAGGGTGGGCGGAAAGTAGCTCCCTATTTTGGATTGGTAAAAAATACGTATATTATCCATTTATTTCAGAAGAAATAATATGAAAAGGTAGGCATCATGGTAGATTTTCTCTAAAATTCAATGTGGGCTCCAACTCTTTCCACCAGCTTCTGGAGCCGCCCAGGAATGGCGTCCACTGACTTTAGCAGGAACTCCGGCGGGATGGAGGACATGACTTCCCGAATTCGGTCCTCCAGTTCTTCCAATGTCCTCGGTTTGGTGCGGTAGACTTCTTCCTTTACCCACCCCCAAAGAAAGAAGTCGCACGGTGTCAAGTTGGGGCTCCTGGCTGGCCATTGATGTGGACCACGACGACCCATCCAACGCCCAGGGAAGTGGGCATCCAGCCACTCACGGACAACAAGAGCGAAGTGCGGAGGGGCGCCATCTTGCATAAATATCAGATCGTCGATGTTCTCCCATGTGCTGACAACCGGCCAGACCTCGTTTGCAACATAGCAAGGTACCGCTCAGCATTCATGGTGTTGCGCAGAAGGAACGGGCCCACAACCTGATCTGAGGTCATACCACACCACACCGTTACACTGAACCGATTCTGCCGTTTTTCAGCGGTAACCGTGCGACTTCTTTCTTTGGGGGTGGGTAAAGGAAGAAGTCTACCGCACCAAACCGAGGACATTGGAAGAACTGGAGGACGAATTCGGGAAGTCATGTCCTCCATCCCGCCGGAGTTCCTGCTAAGTCAGTGGACGCCATTCCTGGGCGGCTCCAGAAGCTGGTGGAAAAGAGTTGGAGCCCACATTGAATTTTAGAGAAAACCTACCATGTATGCCTACCTTTTCATATTATTTTTTCTGAAATAAATGGATAATATACGTATTTTTTACCAATCCAAAATAGGGAGCTGCTTTCCCGCCACCCTGTATATATATATATATATATATATATATATATATATATATATATATATATATATATATATTAGGACGGTTCATAAAGTCAAAAGTTGTAAAGTTGAATGTTTTACTCCCTGATATTGTTCTCTGTATTGAAAAAAACATTCTACACCAAATTTTATCTGATCGGATAATTTTAATACGTGTCACATGGAACCTGAAGATTTACTCTATAAGTCTATAATGGCAAAACTCGTAATTTTCAAATTTCTTGCCCTAATTTGAGTAGCCCGCTTTTTTCTAGTGGTTGGCATAATAGATGCATAACGTCCAGGACCTTTCGATCAACCGAAGCATTATACGCCGGACGAGGCTCTCCATGTTCGAGCAGCAATGCTGCCGCGATCAAGGCGTCTTTCGCCCCCAGTATTCCCCTCATTGTCCTCTGGGATGGGAAAATTGTTCACGATCTCACTGGGAAGAAGCATGTCGATCGGCTCCCTGCTCTTGTCTCGGGGGAGAGGAGGTCGACGTTCCTTGGTGTTCCGATGTTCCCCTCTGGAACAGGCGAAGCGATGGCGACATCCTCTCGTTTAAGCGTTTCCAACAGAACAAGGAGGGCTTCGAAGCGGCCGAGGACGACGTGGCCGACTGGGACGAGGTGATCAGCTTTTGCAAACTGCAGCTGACCACCGCGCAACCGTCGACGACTAAAGGGAGCTACTTGAGTTGACCATATCTACTTGGTGGCATTTCTGCACGAGGAGAGTCCTCCCGCCCAGAGCCTTCCACCGCGCCAGGTGGATGGCTCGCGTCATCTACGGCTCTACGCCATCAAAATCAACCTCTTCAGTCTCAGCTCGCGTAAAGAGATTCGCCCCATTTGCGGTCGTCCTCTACGTCCAAGCATGGTTTATGGCCCCCTCGCGGCTGTCGCTCAGGCCAACGACCTCTTCTTCTTGATCCAACTGGTGGCCTACGAAGACAAGGCAATCTTAACGGCAGCGATCAGGGTCTTCTCCCGCCATCACTGGTACTTGAGTGAGATGTTGGTCTTGGGAAACTCCTTCTTCGACCCTGACACCTCCCTGGCAGTCAAGAGGGAGATGGTTAAGGCCTTGGATAAGAAGCACTCGAAGGGTCCTGCGAGAGGATCACCGTGGAGGTGCCGCGTCAGCTCTCAAAGGGAAGAGTGTGGCCAACTTCCTCACCCGGTCATACTGTCACTTCTTCGAAGGTTGAGCCTCCCGACCGCGTTCCTGGAAGTCAGCCCACAGGAGTGTAGGAAAGTTGGGCAGACTATCAGACCGTCTCGCAGTTCGTTCGGTTCATGAAGGTCGTTAACGATTTCGCCGAGCGAGGAGTGGCACGCATGCACGACTTCAACGCCGTACTCACCAAGAATGAAGACCAGAAGCAATGACTACTACAGGTAGTGGAGGAGCACCGTGCAGTTTCCGGATGCCCGGAAGGTAACGGGTGACGCATGGATTAAACATAGCCACAACAGATGGGAGGTGGGCCCCCGTGAGACCCTCCCCCCGAGGTCCGTGCACAGGTACACTTCAGATGGGGGGGGGGGCGAAAGTTAACAAAAAGGGCACCATTTCCCCCCCTCAAAAAAAAAAAAAGTCTCTTCACAGCATTTATTTATTTTTTTTTAAAAAAAAGGGCACTTCTGAGGCATGAAGGGGAAAATGGGAGGGCTCAAGCCTCTGTAGCACCCCCCTATCTGCACGTGCCTGCTCCCCCCCAGTTGAGGGAACAACATTCACGAGTCACTCACTGAAACAATGCAAAGGTATTTACTAGATGATGGGGACCCGTTATGGTCCCACGATAACTATCAATTATAAGCATGGAAAAAATTAAAAATTTACGATTTTCGCTATTACAGTCCTATTGGGTAAATCTTCAGGCTCCATGTGACACGTCTTAAAATTATCCGATCGGGTTAAATTTAGTGTAGGATGTTTTTACAACACGGAGAACAATAACAGGGGCTAAGATCCCAAAGATTGAAAAAACAAATTCCCTTTGTAATTGTGGACCATCCTAAATATATATATATATATATATATATATATATATATATATATATATATATATATATATATATATATATATATATAATATTATATATATATATATAATCTTGGTTTAGCTTCCGCCCGAATTGTTCATTCTGACGAAGGTCAAGCTTATCACTCCACCTTAGACCCAAAGTTTAACGTGGAATCCGAATCACGCCCCATTAGCAGCCCAGCGCCTTAACCACTAGGCTACCTTGAGTACCCATTTATCTACCAACCAATGTTTTTATTGTATGGAAGGATGAACAGCTGGGTTTGCTGCGCGCGGCCTGCCGTCACCGGGTCTCGATTCCGGGCCAAGGTATTAATTTTTAAAAACGTCTGACACATTAAAAGGTTTGTATATGTTTTATTAAACCGAAATAAAGGTACGAAGTTTTTACTGTACCTTCTCTAGTACCCTAAGAGAAGGTACCCTAAGAGAAGTACCCTAATGCAAAACATGTTCAATGTGATGTTCTCTCAGCTCACCGATGTTTACACGATACTCTCGATGGAAGAGTCCTTTCAACAGAGTTCCTGCGGGTTATGATAAAGTAATATCCCGCCACCAACATCACACCAGATCTACCTCCCCCCCCCCCCCCCCCAGTGATTTTTTTATCTGTGGAATTGTTGAAAAGATATAGAGTGTTTAAACAGCATCCACACACAATACAATAACTGAAGGCATCAATTGAACAAAAAATTTCTCAGATTTCAATAAATACTCTATCCAGAGTACTGCAAAATTTTGTTGTTCGTGTGCAAAGAGTTAATGAGCTGAAAAGATATCACATAGAGCATCTTTTGCATTAGGGCACTAATTCCTCATATGTAGAGAAGGTACAGCAAAAATTTCATGATTTTATTTCAGTTAATAAAAAATATACAAACCTTTTAAAGTGTCATGTTCAAAATTTTAAAATCACCCGATATATAGGGCGGCGCAAAAGTCGCGCATCATAGGAATTTTCAGTGTTGACTATATATATATATATATATATATATATATATATATATATATATATATATATATATATATATATATATATTCACTAACGCTGATGTTGACTGCGTGGACTGCATGACGGAATTTCTAATTATTATTTTTTTCTTACTAGACTTCTTTGTTGAAAGCAGAAGCGATCAGTTCTGAAGAATGGATCTTGGCACTCCCCACCAATTTGACTCTGAGTGTTACATTTCATGAAAATTTTTCATTCCAAATCCTTTACGACGTCGGTCCTGCCGAAATAACTGAAATAGAAGTGAATGAAAATATTCTGTGTCGAAGGAAGGCCCTTCCTAGTGGACCCTGTGATAAACATGGACCTTGCGGTAATTCTTAAACAGTATTAAGGATCTAAAAGAGCAGCCAAAATGTACCATATTTGGAGATTAATTTAGTTAGTCTTTAGTAACATGTTTTTCTATCTCTCTTTATTTATATATACACAGTATATATATATATATATATATTATGTAGGAAGGATGTGCCAAGGGCGAGTGCCCGCAAAAGTGACCCCTCCGCAGAAGGAGAGTGACAAAAATAGGGTCTCCAAGGCTCACTGGTACAATTTTTCTATTTTTCTAAATATAAATTTTGAAAAGATTGTGTAGCGCGTAAGATGCGTGTAATTGAGGAATAGAGGGAAAATAGAGGAGGGAGAAGCGTGTGTTTAAGGGCATGCTGGACTGCTCACGGGATAAATGAGACACGAAAAAAGATCAGCTAAGGAGGACAGCGAGGGGAGAAACGGGAGTTCCAGCACTCTTTGTCTCCTGCCTAACATCCATCTCCCGGAGTACTTCCCTGATTGATTGGTGTTTACAATCTCTTCCTTAAGAAAAAAAAAATATATATATATATACAGTATATATGTGTGTTGTAGTTGGACGAGGGACCATCCAGATCATGTAGCGGCCCCTGGTTCGGATCCTATGTAAAACTGTAGGTCCTATAGGTTCTTGGTGCAAAACTTCTATCTCGATATTTGAGAGGTTGAATGGGTTGGTGAGGAGTATCATATTTATTTTATCATCACTGAAATCTTGAAATCGTAATTCAAATGAATCCATTCGCGAAGAAACAGTGTTCTTTTATCTCTCAAAATTAATCTGGAAATTGTCGTCATCGTTCTTAGAGTTTAGCTCCAGCAGACATTTGAAATAATCAAGATTTTTTCCTTCTTTCGACCGAAAGCATTTACAAACAGTTTCACTTTTGCCTTGAATGGTGACACAGAATTAAGCAGTGGGAAAAGGCAGTCTTTCTCCCGCAAACTTTGGTTGAGGTTGTTAAGGTGTTCGGTAATATCGATGAGAAAGGAAAGATCACTCACTGAACCAGTGTTTATCTTCAAGTAAACTCCACTCCTCAACAAATTCTCCCTTTTCTTTTAAAAACTTTTAAAAACTTTCTTATTTAATTTCCAAAATCTCATAAGAGCCTGTCCCTTCGATAACCAACGTAGGCCCTACTTGGCAATAAAGAAGTAATTCCTTGGCATCATACCTATGATCATCGAGTAAGTCGCGGAATTCTCGGCGGTTCAACGCATGTGCACGAATTTTGTTTATAAAGCGCGCTAGGAGATAAAGACCGTGCGAAGAGTTTACTTTGGCACAGAGGAAATCTTGGTGAATGATGCAATGATACTTGAATAACTCGCGTTCCAAAAACGTTTTTAAGGCGAACAACACAACCATTTTTTCTGCCAGTCATACAGGCAGAGCTGGGCAATAAATACATTGAATGTATTTAAATACTAAATACTAAATACATGGGAGAAATGTATTTAAATACTAAATACTAAATACATTTTACGAATGTATTTAGATACTAAATACAAAATACATCAATTGTATTTAAATACATTTGTAAATACATACTAATTTTAACATATGCATTCACTAATTCATGAGTAACAACAATATAAAATGCTTGATAAAGGATAAAGAAATAGTACAATCTAATTTCCGATTATATATTTCCCTTTTTAGAAGAAAACAAAAACAAAAGAACTTAGAACTTACGATGTTCAACCAGTGACATATTATACTCATTATATCATTGCAAAATGAGTAACAATTAATGAGTAGATGAGACATAAACGTAAACATAAAACGTAAACATAAGGCACCTTACGAATTCTCTTTTATTTCACGGTTGCTGCGGATCAAAACCAATCTTTCAAAAGTTTTGTCTGAAAGAGTTTCTTTTGGGAGTCAAAGTGATTCCCGCGAATGAGAATATTCGCTCTACCGGTGCCGAAGATGGTAATGTCGTGTTATAGCGGAGGAACAGTCTTTTTATGAGAGGATGTTTTCCCAAACTGTTGAAACATGAACCATGCTGTACTACACTGTCGACGCGTCGTACTGTGCTAGTACAGAACGTGTATTAAACCAGTAAAAGTATTTACATTTTTATATTTTGAGTATTTAAATACATTGTATTTAAATACTCATTAAAGTATTTAAATATATATTTAAATACATGAAAAACAATGTATTTATAAATACAGTTCTAAATACACAAATGTATTTAAATACGTATTTAAATACAAATGTATTTAAATACTGCCCAGCTCTGCATACAGGGTGCCCCATCAGTGCAAACTGTCGAATTTTGACCAGTTCAGTTCCTTCTCCTCAACACATTTCTTCAGTTTTGTAAATCTGTCCTCTCCCGTGATGGAAATGACAGAACGCAGAGATAGAAATAGTTCTTCAATCACGTCGAAGTTCTCCTTTATACACCCGACGAAAATACTAAACAGCGGTGTATCAGTAAAATCACAGCTTTTATCCACTGCTAGCAAAAAATATTTCTAAGTGGAAACATGAAATTTAACTTATTTTATGACGTCATTAGACAATGGTTCGCCTGATGGTGTTTCGGAAAAGCGCAATTTCATTTACCATTGTCTTTTATTTAGGATCACCAGCATATGTAGCAATAATTTGCGAACACTAACGATTTGTTCTCCTTGAATGTAAGGTCGCTTCTTCCAGCATAGTAGAAGTTTCAGAAATCTCCTTCCATACTCTCACCATAGACCCTAATTCTCTTTTCCCGACAAAGAGCCCCTGTTGCACTGCGGGAACCGTCTTTTTCATTTGAAATGAACTCTGTCCATACTGTTGAAGTAACTGCATATTTGAAGTTGAATTCTCCATGCTTCCTTTTAAAATGCCTTTCCAAATTAATTTTCTTGAGGGACAGTCACAGTAGCATCACATACCAAACAATTGGTTTCGATGTTTTACCTGAAGTAAATGAGAACAAAAATTGTTTTTTTCCAAGCAGGATTAAACTCCCTCATAGATGGCTTCTTCATACTTTCGTTTGGAAGTGCTCGGTTTACTCAAAAACATTGTTAGGATGAACATGAAGCAAAGACTATATATATATATATATATATTAGAGAGAGAGAGAGAGAGAGAGAGAGAGAGAGAGAGAGCAGATTAATTTTAAAGCAGATTAATTTTAAAGAAACATATTGAAGTCACCAGACAAAATGAGTGGTCCGCCTTCAAAAATGTAAGCATTGCCAAACGTAATTTTGTGACTGTTATTCCCCAACCGTGGATCCAACTTTTGTTTGATGAAATTTACGAGTTGTCGGAGAACTTCTTCACTTCGTAACATTTTGTATCGAAAAATTAAAAGTCTCATTCGAAATAGTCAGTGGAGTAAAAAAGCAAGCTCAAAGTGTGTTTTGAACCTTTTCTTCGAAAAACATTAGTGACGATGCAAAAAGTGCCCTTGGATATGGTATGTCCTTTTTTATTGTTAAAAAACCTTCGGCTTTACAAATTTGTTATAGTCTCGCTTGTTTTGAAAAACTGTAATCTCCCTCAGTCTTTGTTTATGAAAATGAAAATGAAAAGGTTTATTGGCAGACTATAGTCCATATGACAAATATTATTAATACAATGACAGTTCATACACTAATGATAGAAAATATACAATTGATTAGAAATAATACTGCACTGTCGAAGTTAAGTGGAGCTACAGACAGACGTTTTCGTACCAAGAAGTCCATAGCTTAGAGGATAAATGGCAGGACTCATGGATAGCTTGGATGATCAGGTTGGTTGATTTTTTAATTCTTTGCATTAGACTGTGTTGAGCACGTCTTGTTACCTCCGGGAAGCTCGGGACATTGCGGGTAGCAAACATTTGCGAAGCTGAGCATCTCGGGGGGTAATTTATGTAAGAGTCTAAAAGACCTGTTATACAGCAAATTTAGGGTTCTGCCAGAACCTTTTTTATAATTCACCCAGAGTTGCTGACCGTATATATTACTGCAGAAAGTACGAAAGAGTGTCTTTGGCGTCACTTGTACAGAAACGAAAGTTCCTTATGGTCATATTCGCTTTAGCACACAGGCTTCGAGATTGTTTTCTTATATCCGAGTCATCACTCAAGGAGCTGGTAATAGTTTGACCCAAATAATAATATATATATATATATATATATATATATAGTTGTAACACTGTGACTCGACCAAGTTAACTTGTGTGGTACGAAGTCATGAGTAAGAGATACTGATAAAGGCATAATACAAAAGCAACGAACAAGAGAAAATGAGACATTATTAAAAGTCGGTTAAAAAAAAAAAAAACGCGAAAAAGAATCGTCGTACATCTGGCCTCGGCGGGCGACAGGAAATGCTCCCAGCCTTTGGCTGAAAGGCGATGCAGTACGTTTTCAAGGACTGACACAGGATGCGGAAGGTGTTTGATGTAAAAATCGTACAAATTGAAATAAGAAGCCCTTCCGAAAAGTCTCGATTCAAATGAAATTAAAAAAGACTATTTAATGAATTTTCTTTATGGAAATTTATTTATTTAATTTCCGACTGTGGCGTGCCACTTTCGGGAGAGAGTCCTGTGTCTGGGGTTGACCATCACTGCTCTAAATTCTCTTAAACTTCAAATTTTCCAAATTATAATTTGATTGGTAAACCCGTGGCCACCCTCAGCTCCCACCCTCAATGAAGGAAGACTGAAGTCGCCACTGCCTATTACGACATTATGAGAAGAATACTGTTTACAATTTTTTTGGTGACTGTACTATATATATATATATATATATATATATGGAGAGAGAGAGAAAAAAAAAATGTAATACCTTGAATTTTTTATTTCGACCGAATTGTTCATTCTTGGGCCTACAGTTTAACGTGGAATTCGAACCACGACCCACCACGGATGGTCAGAAATTACGAAAACCTTGCTAGGACTCGATCTCACGACTTCCCGATCAGCAGCCCAGCGTCTTAACTACTAGGCTACCCAGGTTGCCCATTTATCTACTAACCTATTTTTTC
Source organism: Bathynomus jamesi (assembly GCA_023014485.1). Lineage (NCBI taxonomy): Eukaryota > Metazoa > Arthropoda > Malacostraca > Isopoda > Cirolanidae > Bathynomus > Bathynomus jamesi. The sequence continues at coordinate 269,552 of JAJOZX010001474.1, read as the reverse complement.
TGGAAGGCTGAACAGCTGGGTAAGCTGCGCGCCCGCCATCTGCCGCATCTGTTTTGCCGGGAATCGAACCCGGGACCGGTGGATACGTAGTCAGCGACTTTATTTTTATTACTAGCAGGATATTTTTGCAATGCCAATATTTTTATTGTCAGTCCAATACAAATGCATTACTAATAGTTCACTTGATAAGGTACCATATACGGAAGGTTGACAAAAATAAATATACACCTTTTGTTTTTCCATAGTTTTTATTTGATTTGATACTCGTCACAATCTTCTGCACGACTATCCCATCATCTTCAACAATACACACTTCAATTTTCCCTCTTCTTCTTTTAACAGTCTTGGTGTTTCCTTTTCTCGTGATCTTTCCTGGAAAGATCATATATACTCTTTCTGAAACAGCTTCTAAACTGTTAAGTGTGTTGTACCGGCTCCGCAGTTTCTTGACCCCTAACAGTTGCTATCTTTGTACAGAGGTCTTGTCCGCCCCTGAATGGAGTGTGCTTTTCATGTGTGAGGTGGCTCAACCCACACAGCTCTACTTGACTGGGTGGAATCAAAGGCTTTTCGTCTCATCACTTCTCCGCCTCTTACTGACTGTTTTCAATCCCTCTCTCTTCGCCACAATGTTGCCTCACTCTCTCGTCACTGTCGTGGACACTGGGTCTTTTCCGTTTGGAGCCCACCACCAGATTCTTTCGAAAATAAGCACCAGCTGTGCGTTTTGACCCTCTGAATACGAAAATAACATTCTTTTTTTAGAGAAATGCGAACATTTTGCATAACAGGCAATAAAAATGCAAAATAGATTACATGATATTTATTATGCAAAATAGGTTACATGATACATTAAAATTGACCAACTGGTTAGGTTAACTGAATGCCCAGTTAGGTCAACTGAATGCCCGGTTAGGTTAATTGAATGCCCGGTTAGGTCAACTGTACGCCCTTGACGATTGGTTAGGGTAAGTTGTGATATTTTCATTAGTTTGTAATTATTTTTGTAATATTCCAGTCTTCCCATATTCTGTTTATTTTATGCTTTAACACATAGGGCCTACCAGTTAATTTAAATGTACGAAATTCAAACGTTAAAGGGCTGGTAACGTTTTTATTATTCATTTATCGGAAAAAACTTATATATTTTTTTAAATCAGCGTAAAAAAGTACACATGATGGTAATAATTAATTTTAATTCTAGTGGTGGGCACCAAACGGAAAAGATACCGGACTAGTCTTCTAGAGAATTCTCTAACTGCATGCCTCCTCCTTTAAGGAGAGCCTGCAGTGCTAGACTTTTTACTTTTCTCCTCCCTTTTCTGTCCAACTCTCTAACCCAAGAGTTAATTGGTATTTTCAATCTTTCATCTACTCAACCGATGAACTCTGGAACAACCGTCCTTCATCCATTTTACCCCAATGTACCTCCAATCTTTAAAACGCAGAGATTGTCCAGGAATCTCGAAAATTTTGGACCATGATTTCGGCTCTCTTCTTCTCCTATGGGGAAGGGGGCGTTTTGGGCGGCGTTCGCCCTTGGCCCTTCCTGTATAAAAAAGATAATAACAGAAATATTGAATGAATATATTTAGAATCGTGTTGCATTCCCCTTTGTATTACGTAAAGGTGTAAAGGTAACACACTTTTGTGAGCCCTCTGTATGTAGTCTTCATTTGGTTGGTAAATCGTCTATCACAAAAATGTGATATTCTGTCGCATCAGACCCAAATAAACCATTCAGGTCTCGGTCAGGAGGGCCAGAAACTGGTACGAGGCTCAGGCCATGGCGAATGCAGTCCATTGCGCTGAAACAATTCAGGTCATGTACAGTAGCACCTATGTATGAAATTTTTCACTCTCAATACTGTATTAATTTCAAGTATTGTACTTGTTTTCACACGAGCATACAGGGTTATCCAAAAGGTGTTCCCAGAAATAACTTGTTACATAAATTTTTTGTTAACACTATAATTTCGATCACCTCGTATTTATTATTATTTTCTTATTCTTATTTTTATGCTTATTATTATTATTATTATTTCAGAGTCGCCTCATCTGAGTTCAGATGTTCTGACCTATAAAGCAGCTTGGAAAACTGGAAGGAATATTCGCATTTCCATACCCAGTTGCCCAACTTTTACTGGATACATACTCGACATCTTCTTTACGAAGACTGTAACTAGTATCAAAGTACGTATATATGCACAGTATATATATATATATATATATATATATATATATATATAGTTGCAATAGAGTTGTCCTCGGGGAAGCGGAGACGTATAATGGAGAGTAAAACGAACATTTGGTAAAACATCCTAATTTATTGTACAGCGACACTTTCGGAGAAAAAACTTCCTCCATCGTCAGGCAATCTAGAACAATGCAAAAACACTATGTAAAACACGTACGAACAAGGCAACGAAATAAATTAAAATAAAATAAAATTAATATTAAGTTTAAATTACTAAAACCAGGTAAGCTTAAAAAAGAGAAAGAAGGTGTGGATATTAATTAAAAAACTAAGGATTAAAATACATTTTAATGATGAACAAACACGAAATTACTATAATACTCACAATATTAAAAACACAAAAGACCAGTTGACCTCTCATTATTACGCAGTGAAGGTTTTAATTGTAGCAGAAATAGAGATTCTGCTATGCAGAGCTCGGTTCTAGGGCAGTTCATACCAGGACAGCTCATACCAGGACAACTTATACCCAGACAACTCATACCCGGACAACTCATACCTAGGACAACTCATACCTAGGACCAGAAAAAAAAATGTATTTGTATTTGTATTCTTCGTAAAATTATGATTCAAAGCAAGCACACACACCACACACACACACGCACGCACGCACGCACGCACGCACGCCACGCACGCACGCACACACACACACACACACACACACACACACACACACACACAACATATATATATATATATATATATATATATATATATGAAGCGTCAAACATCTTTTTACACAGAGTACCATTACGACCATACGGCTATTTCACGGTACAAGCAGCTCGGAGCAGCATTGTTAAGCAAATAGCGGATCAACGTACTGACGAGGCTTTGGTACGTGGTCCATCGCCACTGGAAGCAACAATGGTTCGTGTTAGTCTAGTCTCAAGAATATCCATATCCCTATTAAATTTATTGCAGTTTCGTTAGTTTGTGTAGCAGGCACCTCCAGTTATTATCAGTCCTGGTGCATGATTCTTCAGGAACAAGATGCACCGCAAGTTTGTTTCCTCCCCAAGGCAGCGCAAATTTACCCGCATCAATCACAGTCACACTCGTACTACCTCAGGCTTGCTCTACACAAACTGGACCAAGACCCACAAGCATTCGCAATCGGAAACCGTCCATATATAGTCCTGTATTTCGTTTAGAATAACAAATCTAACTGTTTTACAACTTAAATTGTCCTGTTTACGCTCCTTGTTCTCGTAAATCACCTTTGCAACGAGAGTCAAAAGATCTTCGCCTCTTTTATTCCATTTCCGTTATAAGTCGTGTTATCAGGGATTGTACCAATTGCCCTTTACCCTTTATCATCAAGAAGCTTTGGGAGGTTACATTTCGTTTGGAAGTTATCAAAATAAATTTCACTATAATTTGGTAATGACTTCTAATCTACTGTTTCAAATGGATTCAGTACACCGTAAAAGATAAAGAAAAACTTTTTCCTAACTTTTAGGTGACATCTCATCTGCCACCAAATTACGGTGTATTTATTCCTTCGATATTATAGGAAAACGTTATATACTCGCAATGGCGTAAATTAAATGTAATTTCTAAGAAAAAGTTACGTAACTTACACATCAGTCATTTTCCTTTTCCTTAGAAAAATGAAATTTAATTTATTCCATATTAAAAGTGTAATATTTTCGTAGGATGTCAGAAAAATAAATGTGTCGTAATTTGGTGGCAGGAAAAAAACCATCTTTAATTTTTATGGTGAACAACTCATTGTCGTAAAGTTTTAATCTCACTTTTTATCGTATCTTCTCAAGTTTAAATCTCTAGGTGATATGGATATCCGTTATCTGTAAATGATGACCAAATCCTATAACCAAAACGTATGTGCTTATCTTTTATAAACATTTTGGAACTATATTTGCTATAATAAAGTACCAGAGATTCATCAAAAAATAAAAATTATTATTCACTCGCAAGATTTTCATTGAAAGTTTTATGTAAAATGATATTTTAGCTACTTTGTTGCCCTTCTCCAAGTTTTATTTATCTTGAGTGCGAAAATATTTTTCTTATTTTAAAAAATTGGTCTCTACTAAACATCTTTTCCTGAAATAAAAGGAAGTTTCATGTCCGGTTGATTGACCCAACAGTCTCTGTCTGAAGTCCACTCAATCAAATAAAACATTCCTTATTTATAAAATAAATGCTACAATATTGTAATTACTGTTACGTTACAATAATACAATGAGCAAATGCCAATTAAACTATTTATTTTATTTTATTTGGTCCTTATGCTATGGACTTTACTGGGCTCTTAGTAAAGCCTAAAGCCTAAGAGCCATATTAAATCAAATAGTTCAACTGGCAATTGCTCGTATTCAGAAAAATGTATGTACTCATATACCAAGAAAACGATTGATTTCCTCAATAGGTAAATAATTTTTTCAACACATTTCTCTCTTCTTGTGAGCTATCAAACAATCTGTAAAAAAGAAGTTCAATATTTCAGTTCTTTACGTTTGTTTTCATAAACAATTGTTCTATTAAAACTTTTTACTCTTTTCCATCTTCGAGCCAGTGTTTGCCCCCTCGTTTCTTCAACAGAAGGTTCCTCCTCTTCAGACTCAAAGGGAAATTCTCCAAATCTTCATTTCACTGCTGGGTCATATAGTTCATTTGTCTCTTCTTCTTCTTCTTCTTCTTCTTCGCAGATATTTTTGTTCCCTCCATCAGGTGCTAGAAGAACAGTCTTTTTTTTTTTGCAATATTTTTCTTGTTTAATCCATGGCAACGACTCTGCTGTTACTTTTCTTGCGTCAATGAAAATTTGGACATCGATATTTATCGAAACTCATATTAGAATGAAGTTATCTTTTTACTACCAAAACTAAAATGAGAATGTCCTTGTTTGCACGTTGATTTTCTTTTATAGGTTATATTCACTCATATATCACAATACTGCGCACTGTATGGCAAAACATGATGCAATCATACATTACACAATACTTATACAGAACATGAATTTAATTGAACCAAAACAGAATTTTTATACAATGTGTGAAAATAAGATAATTTAATATTTCAAAATAATGAAATATTAGTGGACAGTTAGGTGCAAAAATAGCCTTCAACTTTTATTCCAATATTTAAATAAAGTGTAATGCTACTTTTGAATCCAAATGTACAGTAATATTTCATAATTTAAAAAAATATTTTTCACATATACATTTCATGCCCAATGCCCATTGCCCTGTACTAATTTCAAATATAATTTTCCTGACATCCTTATATTTTATACAGTAAAAGGCATCACTTTCAAAGTATTACATGACAACAACTTGAGAGGAGAGCCTGTTTTCAAATTCTAAGAAATTAACATTTTAGTGGCGCTGATAATTCACTAGGCAACAAAGATTTTGTTACAGAAGACCAAATAGGTGCTCCTAGCTAATTTCGGTATGCTGATTTCAAATCTATAATTAGATTTTTTCTATCACGTCTAGATTTTGTGTAAAATGCAAATCACTTTTAGTAAAATTTTCTACCACGTCCAGATTTTGGTTTTAATCGGCTTAATGCCAGTAATATGAAACTTGCTTTTCAAGGTTAAAGCAATTTTTTTTGCCAACTATATACAAATTCGAACAATTTTGATAAATAAAATTTATCCCGAGTTGGCAACACTGAGTCAAGAGCATAGTAACGGGCAACGGCCCAACGGTCAGTCGCTACGTGACAGTCAAGCAGAACGGTTGTTGAAGCTCTCTGCTGATGAGCAAGTGACAGGTTGTGGTGACTTGTGTGTTTTTATAGCATTTGTTTTGTACTACGGTGTATTTCTTTTTATTTTGCACATCGTAATAATTACTTTCTACGTTTTTTCAGATATTGTATGGTAATTCAAAATGGCATCAAATAGACGTGCTTGTGTAAATCACCCAGACAACTTCTGCTTTGTCTGTGGACAATATACACCTAAGCCACAACGTAGAAACATAACAACAAAGATTAAACTTGCCTACAAGTGTTATTTTGACTGTAAGTTAGGAGACCAACAGAGGGACTGGGCACCACATATTTGCTGTGCACAGTGCAATGCAATGTTAATAGAGGATGAATGGTAAAAGAAAAGCTATGCCGTTCTCAGTCCCCATGGTTTGGCGTGAGCCGAAAAATCACTTCAATGATTGTTATTTTTGTTTGACAAAGATTCCTGGTTTCACAAAGAAAAACAAATCAAAGATCACGTACCCAAACTGCGAATCAGCAATGAAACCAGTACCACATGATGAAACAAATCCACCACCAGTTCCACCAGCAACGATAACAGACAGCAGTTCATCTGAAGATTCTGCTAGTGATATAGAAACAGGGAAAGATGGCATATACTGTATGTTCCAGATGCAAATATTTCCCCACATTTGTTAAGTCAAGCGGAGTTAAATGACTTAGTGCGCGATTTGGAATTACCAAAAGAAAAGGCAGAGTTGCTTGGTTCAAGACTTCAAGAATTTAATCTTCTCCAACCAAACACCAAAGTTTCCCATTTCCGCCATCGCCATTTGCAGTTTCATCATTTTAACTTACAGGAAGAAACGTTTGTTTCTGCCACGATATTACCGTGGTCTGATGCAAGGGATTGGCTGTCGCTATGATCCAAAAGAATGGAGACTGTCATTGGACTCTAGTAAAGCTAGCCTTAAAGCTGTATTACTGCACAACGGCAATGAAAAACCTTCAATACCTGTAGCAATGCCACTGGCCTTAATGAGACTTATGAATCGATGAAACTGCTGCTAAGATCATCAAATATAAGGACCACACATGGAATATTTGTGGCGACCCTAAAGTTGTATCATTACTTCTTGGGTTACAGTTGGGCTACACAAAGCATATGTGCTTTTTGTGTCTATGGAACACAGCAGAGATGACAAGAACCACTACAAAAAACAGATGGCCATCTAGAACTGAACATCATGTTGGTAAATACAATGTGAAACACCCAGCACTTATTGACCCTCAGAAAGTACATCTTCCACCACTTCACATTAAACTTGGCCTTATGAAAAATTTCGTGAAGGGTATGGATCATCAAGGTAGTGGTTTCCAATATTTAAAGGATAAATTCAAAGGAATATTGACAGATGCTAAGCTAGAAGCTGGAGTTTTCACTGGACCACAGATCCGCAGTGTCATCCACGACTCATCGTTTCCATCTAACCTAAATGAGAATGAACTAGGAGCATAGGACATCTTTCGTTGAAGTGTCAAAAATTTTCTTGGAAACCACAAAGCTGAAAACACCACGTAAACTCGTAGAAAACATGCTTAAATCTTATGAAATAATGGGATGCAGAATGTCTTTGAAAATTCATTTTTTACATTCTCATCTTGACTTCTTCCCGGCCAACCTTGGGGCTGTAAGTGACGAGCATGGTGAGCGCTTCCACCAACAGATCTCAGTTATGGAAAACAGATACCAAGGTAATTTCAACCCAAATATGATGGGAGATTATTGTTGGTTCCTGCAGAAGGAGAGCTCGTCATCCTACAAGCGACAAAGGAAGAGGACACACCAAAGTTTCACTTAAGAACAGGAATTTGCCTTTCAGTAGTAACAACAAAATACTAACGCGCTTTGGGTGGATGGTTGGGCGCAGGGGTGGTAACTCCGCCAGCGGAATTCCGCTGTCTGTCTTAAGCCAGAATAAAGGAGGAAGACATCCCTGTTCACTAATTATTTAAGTATGCTTAACATAAAACGTGGCACGGAAAAGTAGCTTAGACGGCTTTCGTAATAGAAGCGGGTGAGAAAAAAAATGAAAAGTAGGGGTTTTCGGTTACACAAAATCTGGACGTGATAGAGAATTTTGATATCAGATCTGAAATCAGCATCAGCGCTTTAGTAGGAATCAGTAGTTCACGTGTCTGTAACAAAAAAAAAAGTTGAAATTTGTTGCCTAGTGATAATCAAGGAAAAGGACATTCCTCGAAAACAAAAACAAAAAAACTTGAAACGTTGCAAACATTAGACGGTTTGAGGTTAAGTTTTCACATAAACTTTTTTAATATCTTAACAACAGCGGTAGCAAAACAAACATATAATATTTTCATTTGAATATTGCCACGTTGGATGGAAGCTGCATTTTTCTACGTTTGATTTCATGCTGGAAAGTATAATAGTGTTGATAGATAATATTATTACCACTCTGCTGTAGAGAATATATGTATGATTCTTCACTAAAATAATATAAATAATAAATACATTGGTCACGCTGGGGAATTTTTCATTCTGGAGTTGGAAATACTGTAAGAATAGGTTGGAGTTGGCAGTTGAGGAGCAAAACCCGAGTATATAGCTCATTACAATAACAAATAAAACTTTCAGGAACATATTTAAACAAGTTATTTTTAATTAAGTTTTGAAAGTGTGGCATAATTCGCACTTAAAAAAGAAGAAAAAAAGTATCTTTCCGTAGATTTTATTTCTTTTTTAAGTTTTGCTTTGTGACTGTACATTAAATGCAATTCATTGAATATTTAAAAGAAACCCTTAATAATATGAATCTACTCGTATTAAAAATATGCACTTAATTAATAATATACATTTTAAGTAGGAGATAAAGACAAAAATATAATTTTTTTAAAGATTGAGGGACAGCACGGTAAAGCCATACAGTTCACGCCCACTCATTGGGCTCTCGTAAAAGAATGGACTGAAGAGGCTTGTATTAAATTAGTGACCATTCAGATCAAAATTTTCTACCCCTACGAGGAAAGGAGTGAAGTTCAAGCCATCTTATTCAATGGAAAACCAATCATTGGCGATGGGAAATCACTGGCGATCTTCAGAAACAAAAATTTCGATGATGGTACGAATTGAGTTAAGGGTGAATTAAGTTAGATTAAATTATGTAAGAGGGAAGTTATGTTAAATTATACAAGTTAGGTGAAGTGAAGTTAGAATAGCTTAGTGGTTTAGCGCCATTTCTAACTGAAATCGTGACATGCTGAATCAAAGCACCAAACCTGGTACAGTTAGTGTACACTTTATACACAACTATTTTATAGGGAGATGCCCGACCTGAATGACCTACTTTTGGTGAAAATTCAAAATACCATCCAACATACATATGCCCATTAGGGTGTGTCAATTTTGTCAACTTTTTTCAAATCAATTTTGGTAGTGAAAATATACTGTAGTGTCTTTTCATGTCAAAACTTGAAATTGGCCAACCAAAATTAAATAAAATAACCCTTACCTACATCAATTTTACCTTACAGTTTCAGAAATTGACTCTTTTACTAAATAATAGGACATAAATTGATTAACTATTCATCTGTCACAGAATTATCCCACTGATCGCATATGGAGTGTTTTCAATGTCATATAGTTGTTGTACAATGTACAAGTCACAACATGAATAGAACTGTCCCTCACTCTCAGTCCTCAGTTGCCTCTTAGATGTCATAGATTGTGGTTTGCTGTTATTGCTCTTGTACCTACTTCATAGTTATTCTACCAGACGAATACTACAGTTTAACTGTAAGTATGGATTATTGATTATTACAATTATTTATTATTATCATATTCTTCTATCTAATTATGTTGTAATCCCATATAATATTTTTTTATTGAATTTTAGAACATCGAATGACTAAACTTTGAAACATCGTAATTGATATAAAATATTTAAATGGTTTTCTTTCTTTTCAGATATTCCTAAGATGCCAAAATTGAAGACAAGAGGTCAGTCGTTATGCCACTTGAGCCTGTTAGTCGGTACAGGCAAGGAGCTTCCCGTATCAGAACTACCAACAGTGCGAGACATGCTGAGACTAGGGTTACTCCTTCGTGAACAAAATACAAAGGATAGAAGGAACTACACAGAGAAAGAGCTCATAAGGGACATGATTCCCCCTCTTCTGCATCAGTGGAAAAAAGCTAATGTGTTATTCAAACCACCTGTACTCAATCGGTATAGAACTATTGAACTAAAATTAACAAAGCTGTGGCACAAAGCAGTTGAGACATCACTTGGTAAAGGAAAACTAGCAAAGAAAAATAAATTTCTGTACACACTTGATACTCTTCTTGACATTTTTAACTGCCAGTGTCCCATAGAGTTGTGTTCTGAAGCCAAATGTTCTCCCTCATGCAGAAGAGAACCTCACCCTCACATTGATTGTCGCTGTCCTCGTGAGAAGAAGATCCGTGTTTTGGAGCTGGCTTTCATAAAGGCGCAGAGAACAAAGGCAGATTGCTGAAGAGTGAAGAAGCCACCTAAAGAGATGAAGAGCTCTATCAAGAGGTTTCTCACTTCTTTGAAAGCTCTTCAGATGAACAGAAAGAAGCAACATCAGATGATAGTTCCAAAATGCCATCTGAACCTTCGCCGAAGAGAATGAAATACAACACCAAAGACATCTCAAACATTGCTCTTGCCAGTATTCGCCACCATACGGGGCTACGAGAGACTGCAGAGATTGCCACTGCCGCTTGGATAGATGCAGGCCTCATCAGCCGAGAGGATACATCCTTAGTGATAGATCATAATAAGATAAGAAGAGCACAAAAAAAAAATGAGGAAATATCTGATCAGCATGAAAAAGATTTGAAGGATGAAGGTCTCTCTTGCCTTTTGTTTGATGGAAGAAGAGATGACATAAAAGTTCTCCTAGGTAGAGGGAATGGACAGAAAGTTTCCCGGTCTCATCAAAGAAGAACACTACTCTGTGTGTTCCGAACCTGGTGGCCGCTATTTGTTTCACTTTGTTCCTGAAGCAGAAGTAGAAGGCAAGAAACATGCAGAGGCAATTGTTGATCAAATAATATGTTGGCTTCAAGAAAGAAGACTTGACAGTTCACTGCAGGCCGTTGGTGGAGACTCAACTGCGGTGAACACTGGATGGCAGGGCGCTGAGGGCGGTGTTATGACGCATTTAGAGAAAAAACTTTGAAGAAGGCTTGTTTGGATTGTATGTGATTTGCACACAGGGGAACTACCTCTTCGTCGTCTCATCTAGGAACTTGATGGTCCTACAAAGAGCAACAACAAGTGGTCAGGCCCCCTTGGCAACATGCTAGATGAAGCAACGGAATTAGAAATAAATACAAAATTTCCAAAGGTCGAAGTAGGCCCTCCCCTTCCAGTGTTGTCTGAAGAAGTTATCAAAGACCTCAGCACGGATCAATCTTACGCTTATCGTATTGTTCAAGCAATCAGATCAGGAGAGTTGACTCAAAATCTGGCTCTCTTGGAGATTGGACCCGTAGGTCACAGTCGTTGCTTAACTACAGCGATTCGTTTCTGCAGGATTTGGGTTTCCAAACGTGCACTGAAGGGCAAAATGCTACAGAATTTGATGTTGATTGTTGAATTTATTATTGGGTTTTATCTTCCTCACTGGTTCAATGTAAAACTTAACCCAATGTGGATGGAGGGGCCCAACCACATCTTGTTTCAATTACCTACTGAGAACCCAAAGAAAGTAGTGGTGGACATCGTGTTACCTGTGGTGAGAAGGTCCGCTTGGTATGCTAGGCCAGAGGCAGTTTTGCAAGCAATACTCTGCAGCCAATGTACCAAAGAGCGAACTGAGGCTGTGGAAATCATTCTAAAACTTAGAGGAACATCACTAGATGATGACCAGCTGGGAGACTGCTCTGTTCAGACAAGGAAGGTACCTCCGATAAACGTCAATGCCACGAAATTGTCAGAATTAGTTAACTTGAGTTCGGAAGTTTTGGAGCCACCACTGACAACATGTATAACAAACAAAGATTTAACACAACTTAAAGAGGCCCCAATGCAAGTGCCAAAGTGGCCTTCTCACACTCAGAATGTGGAGAGATGTGTGAAAATGGTCACACAAGCAGCTAGTCAAGTTTACAGTCACGAGAGGCGAGAAGGCTACATCAAAGCGCAAGTAGCAAGCCGAATGCTGATGTCAAGGAACCGCAGCAAAAAGGACATGACTGCATTGGTTACTTTCAAATAAAGACTGAATGATATCTTATTGCCACTTTAAATGTTGATAGGATTTGCGCACATTTGTTATTTTTACGAATTTACGAAAAAATGGAATTTTTGAATTAAAATTGATGTAGGTAGGAGTTATTTTTTATTGTTTTTGAAGCAAGGATATTATTTTGTATGCCAAATGATTACATAAATTGCTACCAAATCACATGATTTTTCAATTTAGTCATTCACCCCCAAAATTGACGCACCCTAATGCCCATCACTCTGCTTGTATTTGGTCTATAATTTTTTATTGAAGTATCCAAATATATATATTTTGTAGTCAAGGAATTCATACGAGTATGTTTGTATTCCAAACTCCTCAATACGATAACTATCGATAAATATCGAGATAGCTCTGTGAAGAATGGTTGGTGACCCGCTAGAGAACTCTGAGTGGACGATAGCCCTGAGCGAGGCTGGCGTTGTTTCATCCGGAATTGCAGACTCCTTCATTAATGCATCCCATGTAACCAAGACGAGGCATGCCCACCGAGTGACAGCCCTATCCCTGGCCAAACCACAGCAAGAGGCCTGCCAAGCGCTATATGGTCCACATGATGACGAAACTTTCGAGAGGAGGAAGGAGGAAATGGGCCAAAAGAGTCCCATGTTTGAGTACTGGGACCTTATTGTTCATTTGGAAATTTTGGTTCTTATCTTCGTTCTTTCCCACCGTGAACAGAACTTCCCTCTCTACGTTGAAGTATTAGAGATACTCGATACTGGTTCTTTATTCTAGACCATACGGTACCAATTACGCCTGTTGGCTTCCCGTACACATCAGAGATATGAAGTCTCTTCCTGAAAGCATCAAGGAGGAGTTACAGAAATGTTGGATTTTTTCCAAGAACCTCATAAAAGTTTTCTGCTATTCCTTTGGATCAGAGCCACGAGCAGAACAAGGTGGTGAGGGGCTCAGGTGGTGTAGTGGGGCTAACAGAAAAACCTGCAGCTTTGAAAAGATGAATAGTGTCGGGTCCAGAACAAGCACGGCTTCTGCAAGAGTTTGAGAAACATTTAGAACGTCATCAGAGCGATTCCCAGAATCATAAACAAGACCTAGCAACCCAACAGTCATTCAAGATTCAAGTCAATAAATTATGTGACACGATTTCTTCGCTCGGCAACCCATTGCTAGAGGATTCACATAAACTCATGAACCTTGATACTCATGACTGTGTTGATAAGACTGGTGAGGACAGCTCACACCATGGAAACATTTGGGAAAGACAAATATGTAAAGTATGTTTTTGTTGATAGAACTTGAGTTCTATCAAGAAGATCCAACTGCCACTTTTTCAAGTGGCCACAACTCAAAACCAAATCCAAGACAAGACAGCAGAAGGATGATCTCAAAAGTGACTACAATCTTTTCAGCCAGCTGCTTATAGTTTGCCAGGTGGGCTAAGACAACTTGGGTGTTCTTGCCCATGAAAACCATCCATGGCCTCCATCTTTGTTTCAGCATAACAAATTCCGGCTGCTTAAGTGCAAATCAGAGCTACTGGACTATTTTGATCCAATAAACAATCTAGATGTTCCTCATTTTGATGCCAAAGTATTTGATGGGGCCGCCGTTATACATACACTGTGGTCTTCTTATCCGGGAACAAGAGGCAACTTCAGAACTGCACAAGAATCGATGTGGTTTGGGACATGTACAGAGCAGGCAATCTGAAGAAGGCCACTCGAGAGAAGAGAGGGAATGGAGCGAGGGGAAATGTGTCATGCCAGACAAAGGTGCCCGTAAACTTCGCGTCCTTCCTATGGGATTCCAAGAATAAGGAAGAACTCTTCGCTCTCCTGACTGAGAAGGTGGATGCCTGTGATTGATTACCCAGCCGATAAAGAAGTATATATAACTTCTGGCCACTCGGTTGTGTCAAAAGGTAGCAGTAACCCGATGCCAACCGCTGACCATGAGGAAGCTAACTCAAAAGTTTGTCTTCATGTCCAGGATGCTATGCAAAAGAGCGCAACTACTGTTATGGTCAGCACAGTAGACATTGATATCTTGGTAATCCTGGTGGGAATATTTTCGAGCTGATAACTCACCATCCTGACATCCAGCTACAGGGGGTATTCAGTAAAAGGAAATACTTCACACATTACCACATCAACTCCATCTGTCAAGATATTGGTGAAAACAAATCCCGAGCACTTCCCTTTTTCCATGACTTTACAGGATCTGATACTATATCACAATTTGGCGGGACAGGGAAAAAATCATCGTGGAAGACATAGAAGGCATACCCTTCGACAACGGAAGGTTTTCTCTTCCCTGCGCAGCATCCCTTCAAACCAACAGAAGTCAAATCAGAGGCCTTCGCAGTGATAGAGCGATTTACATGCATCCTGTATGATAGCATCTCGTCACTTGACAGCGTGAACGACCTGAGGCAGGGGCTCTTTTCCTATGGTAAAAGGATGAGGATGATACAAAGTTTCCATCAACACAGGACACTCTTACCCAGGATACAAACCGAAGCATTTACCAGGCTAGTTAGCGAGCTTAAGAACCCAGAGGAATGCTCCGACTCCAGAAACACTTGGCTGGACAAAAATTGAGGACACCTGGCAACCAGTTTGGATGACACAATCTAAAGCAACAAAAACCTGCAGGAAACTAATAAAATGCGGCTCTAAGGCTGAGCCCCTATGCTCAAGAAAGTGCATATGCTAAAACACTCAATTCGAGTGCACAGCACTTTGCCAGTGTAGTGGGGACTGTGAACATTGAATGTGATTGGCGCCTGATTTGGAAAACTGATATCCGGCGCACAACTGAACATTTCTGAAGGAAGTCTAGTGAATCATTACGAAATCATGCCACGGCTTAACCCTTTAAACCCTGAATTTTTTGTAGGGTTAAGTTATGAATGCTTGTATTTGAAACGTTAGCAATTTGTGCCTTCAGTCCTTAAAGGATTAAGTCATGTATATATCGATAGTAACCAAATTGATATGTAAATCCCCATATCTCTTATTTTTGTTGTCAGATTTGGCAGCCATTTTGAATTGTAGCGTAATGTACTATTGTAACCTATTTGAATTATCAATATATGGATTCCTTGCTCCTCAGAACATATACTGTATATAGACACTTCAAGTAACATTACAGCCTAATTACAAAGATATTGGTATTTGTATGTTTGGTGGACATCTTGGACGCCATCTTGGATTTTCACGGAAAGAGGTCATCCAGGTCAGGCACCACCTAGGAAATGTTTATATATGACGTATACATTAACTTTACCAAGACTAATGCTTTAATCCATATTTCATGATTATTCATCAAAGCCGCTAGACTAGAAAGGGCTACTTTAGTTAAATTAGGATCCTTGTTCTTAGTTGGATATGTTACGCTCAGCGATTAATGTAGATTAAACTAAAGATAAAGTTAGGTCAGGTAACGTTAAAGCAAAATGAATATAATTTTCCCGTTTTAAAGTTTATTCATAATATCCACTCCTTTACACATTTCGTGTAACCAGTCAATATAAGAAGTGGCTAGCCACGGACATTTTTCCCACTTAAAAAAATTTTAACGTCTGCTTCAGTGGTTCTCAACCGTTTTAGGTTCACGTACCATTTCTTGATACCATGCTTTTCTAAGTACTACCATTGAGTAAGGAAGGTGGTACCATTTAATCAAAACCGTAGGGAGGGGCTGTAGTGTTTAAGTTTGAATTTTCGGCTTCATTAGAAAATTGTTTTATTCTAGCAGATTGGATAGCCTACAACTTACAAGTCCGCTGTCCGAAAGGTAGTGGGGTTATTTGATTACTACTAATGACGTATTTGAAAATATTATCATGAAAGTAATTAGCAATTAGCAAACTGGGTATTTATTAGGGATGTCACGGGTACCCGACCCGATCGGGTAATTGCTAAAAAATCGGGTACGGGTAGTAAAAACCAAATTCTAATTTAATTTTAATTTTATTGTTTTGTAGGTTTTCTTGATATATTTTTTGTATAATATTTTTTAACAAAACATTCAAAATGGCAAATCGTAGTATGGTTTGGGACTATTTTGTCATTGATAAATTAGATAATAGTAAAGCCAAGTGCTTGAACAGTTAATAAGTCGCGGTATGAAACCAACAAATTTTGGAACGTCTTCAATACCCGATCGGGTATTACACTTCGGGTACCCGTACCCGATTACCCGGTAAAAGCGCTACCCGTTGCATCCCTAGTATTTATAGTCCTCTGGCCTACCGCTTGAATAAGCTCCGCGTACCACAGGTTGAGAATCACTGGTCTACATTATTTATTCGTATTTACGGGCCTACTACGGAACCAGAATTAAAATATCTCTTACATTGGAATCAATGAAAATTTATTTGTACCTATTATTAGTTATCTTCTTTATCTTGTTTGCATGTATGTATGCAGAGCTGGGCAGTATTTAAATACATTTGTATTTAAATATGTATTTAAATACATTTGTGTATTTAGAACTGTATTTATAAATACATTGTTTTTCATGTATTTAAATACAGTATTTAAATACTTTAATGAGTATTTAAATACAATGTATTTAAATACTCAAAATATAAAAATGTAAATACTTTTACTGGTTTAATACACGTTCTGTACTAGCACTGTACGACGCGTCGACAGTGTAGTACAGCATGGTTCATGTTTCAACGTGTCAGTTCAATCAGTTGTGTGCCACTCTTAGTCGAAAGCGGTTGATTTCTTTATCGTGTGCGTGTCATGGCTTCAACAAGCAAATCCGGTGAATCAGTGATATATCTGCAGATAACAATTTAGTGCACCCTCTGTTTGATGCAAAATACTTTAAAATTAAATCTAAAGACGGTAATAAGGTAAAGTGCACCTGCTTGCTGTGTAAACACGAAGTCTCTGTTGCAAGCAATGCTACAACGAATCTGTACACTCATCCTTTATCAAGCATTTTATATTGTTGTTACTCATGAATTAGTGAATGCATATGTTAAATTTGTATGTATTTAAAATGTATTTACAAATGTATTTAAATACAATTGATGTATTTTGTATTTAGTATCTAAATACATTCGTAAAATGTATTTAGTATTTAGTATTTAAATACATTTCTCCCATGTATTTAGTATTTAGTATTTAAATACATTCAATGTATTTATTGCCCAGCTCTGTATGTATGTATGTATGTATGTATGTATGTAGACATCGATGTCTATATATACAGAGTGGGTGAAACAAAAGTGACCCTTTAGAGGTAAACTGACATAATAATAAAAGTAAGGGGACTAGAGGTCCCAAACTTCATAGATGCTTATCCATGTTGTTCGTCTTAAATGAGAAGTTGCTTGATGTGTCCCTCTTCCTGCACAACGCAGGCCTCCAAACGTGGACGTCACTGATCAATACACCTGTTTACATATCGTTGAAACACCTTCTCCCAGCCGGGCAGAATTCTTTCGCGTAGTTCATATATGTCTTATATTGGTACCAGGGATGTAAATATTGGACTTCAGGACTTCCCAAACACCATAATCTAGTGGTGAAAGATCGTGGCTATTAGCCGGCAACATATTGGGTTCGATAAAATCCGGTGTTTCGTTCTCAAGGAATATGACAGTTTGGCGTGCTCTGTGAGCAGGGGCTCCATGTTGTTGGAAAGTATACTTTCCAATAAGATGGAGCCCCTGCTCACAGAGCACGCCAAACTGTCACATTCATTGAGAACGAAACACCGGATTTTATCGAACCCAATATGTTCTCGGCTAATAGCCACGATCTTTCACCACTAGATTATGGTGTTTGGAAACTACTGAAGTCCAAAGTTTACATCTCTGGTACCAATATAAGTGTAGTAATGTCTAATTAAGAATTAAAAATGTTTTGTTTATAAGAATTTAATATGTTTGTTTAATAAAGAAGATAATAATGTTTAATAAGAAATTAAATTACGTTAAATAATTGTTTGGTTATAAAAACTAGTTGGCAACACCCCGAAATGGTCTCGAGGCAGAGAAAAGCAGAATGGCCAAAAAACGAGTCATCGGACAGCGTCCAAATAAGGTATTTGTGTATTTATAAATTTAACTTATTATTTCGGGTCTGTGTCTCTCTCCAGCCAAAATGTTAACGCTAATTCCCCCCCTCGCATTACCCCGTTTGTCTAGAGTGTTTCGGTATAAATAAAAAGTCAGTAAAGTGTTAATTAAGTGTATAATTATCCCGGTCTCTTTGCGTGGTTCAAATCAAATTACAATGACGCCTCGTCTCGGTCACGTGCTACCCGTTTTTATATGGTACAGCGAAACGAGTGTAAAGAGAATGATAAAAGATAAAGAGAAATTGACTGAAGTAACGTAACTAATAAAAATTGTAAAAGAGGTTTCGTAAAATGGGGATCACTACATATTTTGGTGGCAGCGGTGGTCCTATTACATTCAAATACGGGCATTCCCACGTCTTCTGTACGCGCCTTATGTTTCGGCTATATTACATTGCTAACCGTTTTATAGTATTTATAAAATTGGTAGATATTCTATTTCGATTACACAAACGCCCTTATTTGGACACTGTCCGATGACTGTCGTTTTTTCGGCATTCTGCTTTTCTCTGCCTCTAGACCATTTCGGGGTGTTGCCAACTAGTATTTTATAACCAAACAATTATTTAACGTAATTTCATTTCTTATTAAACATTATTATCTTCTTTATTAAACAAACATTATTACATTCTATAAACAAAACATTTTTAATTCTTAATTAGACATTACATAAAAGACATATGAAATACGCGAAAGAATTCTGCTCGGCTGGGAGAAGGTGTCTCAATGATATGTAAACAGGTGTATTGATCAGTGGCGTCCACGTTTGGAGGCCTGCGTTGAGCAGGAAGGGGGACACATCAAGCAACTTCTCAATTAAGACGAACAACATGGGTAAGCATCTATGAAGTTTGGGACCTCTAGTCGTCCTCTTACTTTTATTACTAAGTTTCTTATGACAGTTTACCCCTAAGGGGTAACTTTTTTTTACCAACCCTGTATATATATATACAGGGCGTCCCAAAAAAATGTATACACACTTTAACAGCTGATAGCTCAATTGATGTTTCTTTCTTTCCAAGTTAAACCCATTAGAATTAATAATGGCAGTCAGACTAAGCTTTGAACAAAGGAAATTCATTCTAAAATGCTACTGGAAGTGTGAAAACGCAGTTGAAGTGCAAAGACAGTTTAGGAGGGAGTTTCAAACAGATCCACCAACGCGACTTACTATCACTCGAATTAGAGATAAGTTTGAAGCCGATGGAACTGTTCAGAATGTCCACAAGAAGCGTTCCGGAAGACCACGGACATCGACAAGCCCCACAAAGCAAGAAAGAGTACTGGAAACGTATCACCAAAGTCCAAGAAAATCTGTGCGGCAAGCGAGTCGTGAGGTAGGAATTTCAGAATCGTCTGTCCAACGCATTTTGAAGCGCTGTCAATGGAAAAGTTACATTCCAAGATTAGTCCATGCTATTAATGAAGATGATGATGATCCGGACCGAAGAGTGGAGTATTGCGAGTGGTACTTGGCACGATGTGGATGTGGATTGGACGAAGGGGTTTCGTAGAATACCCTCCGCGTTCACCAGACCTCACACCACTAGACTTTTTTTTATGGGGATACTTAAAAGACAAAGTCTACGCTATAAAACCTGCAACAGTCGCTGAATTGAGAGCAGCCATTGAACGAGAATGCACACAAATACCAAACGAAATGTTTCGTGATGTTTGCGATTCCATTGCTTCGCGTTATCAGCAGTGCCTGGACCAGAACGGACGTCAGTTTGAAAACAGGCGTTGACAAAACAATTAAATAATGTCTGTAGATTCTATTACATTTGAAAATGAAATGTATTTTAATAAACACTGCCTTTATAAGTATTTAAAGTGTGTATACATTTTTTTGGGACGCCCTATATATATATATATATATATATACAGTATATACACATGAAAATTATTTCACGAAAGTAACACGTGAAAAATATTTATGATGAATAAAACCACGAAGGAAAGGAAACACAAAATGTGTGTGTGTGTGTGTGTGTGTGTGTGTGTGTGTGTGTGTGAGCCCATCTAGAGATAATTTTTCTGACTTATTTTCAGCCATGGAGAGAGATTGTGAAACATTATTTTCCAAAAGAGGCTTGGCCTGGTTTAGTTCTGACGGTGAAAAAGCAAGGCCTTTGTGGTTTACGGCTCAGATTGATTCCTATCCACAAGTGGGAATCGTGGTTGATTTCATTTTTGAGGATAAAATTAAAGAACTGAGGGTACGTTCATTGCCGTCTAAATGGTAATTTTATTAAAAGGAGGATTTTATAATTTTATAATGTGATGGCCTCTCAGTGTTCAGCTAGATGAGAAAAATGAGGAAACTGAGCCACATACAGTATATCCAAATATTTATTATCCATTTGCTATAGTTGCGCTCTTTTTAATTTGTTTTTTCATTGTATTAGAGCAGTGGCCTGCAAATTTTTTCAATCGCACCCCCATTAAATAAACAAACCAATTAGTGCGCCTCTTCCTTCTATTAATCTAACTGATATACAGCTTCATGAAAAACAATTTAATTAAAACTGTTTGCGAACCATTGTATAAAAGAACTACTGTATAACTTAATTAATTACTCTTTACTGAGTAAAAATATCTACTCGTTCCTTTCACATTTTTTTTAGTGAGTTGCCAAATACTACGAGAATATTCAGTCTTGATTGTTTGGCACTCCATCTTAAGACTCCTACATAATGTATACATTATATTTATTTTAGCTTTGGGAGCTTCAATCTGAAATGATTAAAGGCAATCATTGGAGGGTGCACAACGCGGGGTGGGTTATTCCTCCAAATGGTACCATTCACTTCCCATTGACCTTTTATTTCTATCACCACCTCCACGTGAAACTTATTGGAGTTAAAATCAATAATCAAGTTATGTGTGGATTAGCAGCTTCGCCCACCATTCTGATTAAAGAAGACACCATACCTGGTTTGTATATTTATCATAAAATTTAGTATTTTATACTTTAAGTTCGACCCCAAAAGAAAAATAAGTAAGTTTCTCCTACAACTGTTTTCTATAAAAAAAAATTAATAAATGTATGATAAATGTGTAGTTTTGCGGCCACCAGATTTTTTTAAGTCGAAAACCCGTGGATCCTGATTGACAACTCAGTGACATCATCGTGAGCTCTCGCCCACTCACAGACAGTCATATTGATGACGTCATCAACTTTTGGCCATTTATGATCCATGGGTGGTGTATATATATATATATATTATGCAGGGGCCAAGGGGCCAAGGGCGAATGAGGGGCCAAGGGCGAATGCCCGCAAAAACGCCCCCCTCCCCCTAAGAGAAGAAGAAGAGAGCCAAAAATCAAGGTCCAGGGTTTCGGAGATGCCTGGACACTCTGCGTTTGAAAGATTGAAAGATTGGAGGTCATAGACAGGGGGAAAGATGGATTGAGGAAGATTGTTCCAAAGTTGACCGGTTGAGTAGATGAAAAATTGAAAATACAGATTAACTTTTGCGTTAGAGAGTTGGACAGAAAAGGGAGGAGAATGTGTCGAAAGTCTGGTACTACGTGCTTTCCTTAAAGGAAGAGGTATGCAGTTAGAGAGTTCAGAAGAGCAGTGTCCGTTATAATAGCGATAGTAAAGAGAGTGAAGCAACAGTGCGGCGAAGAGAGAGGGATTGAAGACAGTCAGTAAGAGGCCGGAAATTGAGGAGACGAAAAGCCTTTGATTCTACCTGATCAAGTAGAGCTGTGTGGGTTGAGCCACCCCACATGCGAGAAGTCAGTACTCCTATAGAGAGACAGCAACTGAGTGGGGGTGAACAAACTGCGGAGCCGGCACAGCACACCTAACCTCTTAGAAGATGTTTTAGAAAGAGAGTATATGTAATCTTTCCGGGAAAGATTACGAGAAAAGGAAACAAGGAAACACCAAGAATGTTAAGAGAAGAGGAAGGGTTGAGTTGTGTATTGTTGATGGTGAGGGGATAGTCGTGTGGAAGATTGTGACGAGTAGACGGATGAAGGAACTGAGTTTTTGGGCTATTGAAAGCTAAAAAGTTTCCTCTGCTCCAATCAAGGATGGCAGAAAGATCAGAGGTCGGGTGTACCATAGCCGTCGTACGCGAATTATGGAGTGACTGTTGAGAAGGGCTCTTTACGAAGCGGGTGGAGAAGCCAAGAGTGGAATCATCGGCATAGGAGTGGATAAGACAGGAAGTACGACTTAATAGAGCATTGATAAATAAAAGGAAAAGAGTGAGTGACAGGATAGAACCCTGAGGAACACCACTGCTAATAGCTTTCGGAGAAGAACAGTGGCCATCTACAACCGCAGCTATAGATGGGCCAGAAAGAAAATTAGGGAAGAAGGCACAGATAGAAGAATAGAAACCAAAAGAGGGCATTTTGGAAATTAAAGATTTGTGCCAGACTCTATCAAAAGTTTTTGATATGTCTAACGCAATAGCAAAATTTTCACCGAAATCAAGAAAGGTGGATGACCAAGAGACAGAGAGATATGCCAGAAGATCGCTAGTACTGTAGAGAGTCATTTGCGGAACCCATACTAACGATCTGAAAGAAGATTCTGAGAAGAAAGTTGTTTAAGAATCTTCCTATTAAGTATAGATTAAAAAACTTAGAAAGGCAAGAAAGCAAAACAATTGGATGATAGTTGAAGGGTTGACAGCGGTCACCCTTCTTTGGGACAAACTGAATGAAAGCGACCTTCCAGCAGGAAGGAAAAGTATCAGATCAAAGACGAAATAGTTTGCCTAGGTAGAGTGTCAGCACAGAAGCACAGTTTTTAAGAACAACAGGAGGAACACCATCAGGACCGTACGCCTTCCTGGAGTTGAGCCCAGATAGGGCAGAAAGAACATCTTCGGAAAAGATTCTAATTTCAGCCATAATATAATCAGAAGGAGGAGGAGATGGAGGAACAGCACTGGAATCGTCCAGGATTGAGTTGGAGACGAAAGTTTGAGCGAAGAGTTCAGCTTTATCAGGAGAAGAGACGGCAACTGAGCCGTCGAAATCGAAAAGAGGAGGGAAAGAAGAGGAAGTAAAGTTGTTGGAGAGGTTCTTAGTTAGATGCCAGAAAGAGCGAGAAGAATTAGAATCGGATAGGTTTTCACATTTTTGTTTGATGAAGGAATTTTTGGTGAGTCGAAAAACAGATTTTGTATGATTCCGGGCAGAAATATAAACCTAGTGAGAGTCAGGAGTTCAGGAGTTGGATGGCGACGGCACCTTCTGAAAACCTCCTCTCTGTTGCAAACAGCATTAGAACAAGTAAAGTTAAACCAAGTTTTTTGGCATTAGTAGTAGGAATAGAATATAGCAACGGTAGCCAAACCCCAGCTCGCGAGCCGCATGCGGCTCTCGAGGTTGTTAACTGCGGCTCGCGAGACAATTTTGGTTTTTATTGTATTTATCATAAAAGACAAAATTCATAATACAAATATAATTTTTTTTTCACATAAAAAAAATATTAAAAAAAACAAGGAAAAATTGAATTAACAATAAAATGCGTCGTGCGTACGACAATTTCTTTTGCGTGACAGGCACTAAGCGGGATAATTACGTAATTAACACCAATCGCCACTTACCAGTGTCCAGTACCCCTCGAGCTACCCTGCCGGCCGCGTGTAGTAATGAGTGAGTGTGTTTTAAAATTGGCTTCTTAGATAGGCTGACCATACGTACCGTTTTGAACGGGACAGTACTACGTCTACCTAAATTTCTGTATGGGTTCTGTCACTGAAGAATAATTGTAAGCTCAATATGTTTATGTACTTACTTTTTCATGAATACAGAATATTACATAACCCCGTCCCTTTTTTGCCATCCCAATGTCCCGTTTTTGTCTCAAGGAAATATGGTCAGCCTATTCTTAGATCAAATAGTGGAGATTTTTCTCAGCTATACAAGTGAAAGTTATACAACCCATTAGTTGATTAAAATGACTGAGCAGAAAAAGTGTAAAAAACGGAAATATGAAGAAGAAAATAGAGTTTTTAAACAGGAGTTGGAGAAGAGCTTTGCCTTTACTGTTAAGGGTGGGAAACCTGTTTGTCTTATCTGCCACGTGGCACTCAATCACTTTAAAGCCAGTAACTTAAAGCGTCATCATGAAACTAACCATAAAAATTTTATTACGGAATTTCCTCTCAAATCAGAATTGCGGAAGACTAAGTTAACAATGTTGAAATCTAGCCTAGTTGCCCAACAAACTGTACTTTCATCATTGTGTAAGACAGCTGACTTAACTACTGAAGCTAGTTTTGTTATGGCATGGAGTATTGCTCGTGCTCAACTTCCCTACAGTAGTGGAGAATTTGTGAAGAAGAATATTGCCGATGTTACTGCAATTCTCGCTCCAGATAACACAAAGCTTCGAGAACAAATAGCAAGTATTTCTATTCCCCGCCACACTACAGAGAGACGTATTTCCCAGATCAGTGCTGAAATTACATGCTCGTTACAGAGTGATTTGAAGAATTCTGTTGCATTCAGTTTGGCCCTCGATGAATCCACAGATATTAAAGATAACCCTCAACTGGCGATATTTGTTCGTTATGTTACTGGCGATGGAAATGTAAAAGAAGAACTCTTGGACTTAATGACGCTAAGAGAAACCACCAGAGGGTTTGACATAAAGAACGCACTTGACGAGGCATTATCAAATGCTCAAGTGCCATTGAATAAACTTGTCAGTGTTGCAACAGATGGAGCACCAGCTATGGTAGGACAAAATGTAGGCCTAGTTGGGCTCTTGACACGCGATCCCAAGTATCCTGTGTGTCTCTTTATTCACTGTATCATTCACCGTGGTCATTTGGTAAGCAAGTACTTTAGGTATGACAGTGTTATGAAATGTGTTCTAGAAATTGTGAATTTCATTCGTTTAAATGCAAAAACGCACCGAGCGTTTAGAAATTTTATCGAGGAGCTGGATCTTCAAGATAAGCCAGATGACCTTTCATTCTACTGTATTGTAAGGTGGTTATCAACTAGTAATCTCCGGAATAGGTTTGTTGCACTGTTGGAGCCTATCATTGATTTCTTGAAAGAAAAGGGAAAGTCATACCCACAACTAGAAGATCACGAATGGGTGCAGGATCTGATGTTTTTCACTGATGTAATACAGCACCTTCAAAATCAAAATTTGGCACTTCAGGGAAAGGATAAGGTCATTTCTGACCTTACACAGACAGTTTTCAGTTTCCAGAATAAAATAAAGCTCTTCCAAAAAGATCTAGTAACAAAAAAATTTGACCACTTTCCCCACTTGAAAAACCGAGCAAAGGTAAATTAGAAGGACTAATTGATGATTTTCAGTTCAGGTTTGATGAACTAAAGAAGCTAAAACCATGCTTCGAATTTCATTTAAATCTTTTCCTGATTGATGTCGTCAACGATGGCTGTCCTGTTACCACACCTTTTGTTACGAAAGCTGCTTCAATACAAACAGAACTTTTGGAGCTAAGGAGGACGTGGGTTTAAAGTTGATACATAAAAGCTTATCTGCAGTTGAGTTTTGGAAGCAAGTACCAGAGACAAAGTATCCTCACCTCAGGAAAACCAGTTTCTGACTTATCTCAGTTTTTGGGACAACTTATTGCTGTGAAGCACTCTTCTCGGTAATGAAGTTTGTAAAGTCAAAGCATCCTGCTGCCCTCACTAACGAACACCTGACTGAGCTTCACATCAGCCAGACTTTAAACCATTAACAGCCAAAATGAAGACCCAAACTAAGCCTTCTACAAGCAGTAATTAAACAATTTAATAATGTGAGTATAACTATAGGTATATGTATATGTTTTTAGTAATTAAATTCTTTTTAAAATATTTTGCGGTTCTCGTACATCTGAAAACGTCGTATGTGGCTCTTGAGTCCAGGAAACTTGGCCACCCCTGGATATGGAATGTACGCCTCCATGTCCGAGAGAATCACCTCCGTGATGCGCTCAGCACACTCGGAAAGGGCCCGGCCACGGAAGCAGCAATCATTTCATGGGAAATCAAACAAGCCAAGCCTAAGGGCCTCCCAATCAACAGCGCCAAAGTGCCAAAGGCGCCTCCTTTCGGGAGGATCCAAAGGTCGAATTGGAGCGATAGGACAGGAAACAGATATAAGATTGTGGTCGGTGGAGCCCAACGGAGAAAATAGTTTGACAGAGTAAGAAGACGGATGAGAGGTGAGAAATAAATCCACAATGTTAGGCTTCTCTCCAAGGCGATCGAGGATACGAGTAAGGAGCTGTATAATCTGCTCTTGGTCATTCAGGATAGAAAAGTTGTAAGCTAGTTCACCAGGGATGTTAGTAAAATGAGAGGGAAGCCAAACGTGTTGGTAAACATTGAAATCGCCTAAAATGGAGATTTCAGCAAAACGAGAATGGAATAAAATCTATTCCACTTTGGAAATGAGGTCGTCAAAGAGTTTTGGATAGTCAATAGAATTAAGAGAAAGGTAGACAGCGCAGATCTATTCAGTTTAAGATTGGCATGTAAGCCAGAGGATATAGAATTCGGAGGATTCGCGTTCGGGAATACTAGAAGAGGTTAGGTCATTGCGTACATGTACGCAACATTCACCTTTGGCGTGAAATTGAGTATAGAGAACGTAAGAGGGTACAGGAAAGGGGTTGCTGTCAGTCGTCATGAGCTCTCATGCAGTCATGGCCAATCATAAGGATGACGTCATTAACTTTCAGCCAATTATGGCCCATGGGTGGTATATACCTTATGAACCTTATGTTGTTTCGTGCGTTGGTCTCTCTTCACACGGAGGTCAAGCTGGTGGCCCCGCCTCTAGGTCTGGCTTGGTGGAGGAGCGAGTTGCTTTCTTGCGCTTTCCACTGTACATAGCCAGGCACGCCCGGCTCATCTGGTACCGTCCTGAGCCAGGCATCCAATCTTCTCTTGAAGACTTCAACTTTGACCCCCGTTACGTTTCTGAGGTCCTTTGGAAGCTGGTTAAAAAGTCTTGGCCCCCTGACAACCAAGCTATTTTCCTTCAGAGTTGAGGAGGTTCCTTGTCGGGCCTTTAATTTGGGAACACTACACATTCTGCCTTTCCTATTTTCCAGTGTTGTTTGAATGGTAATTGGGTTTAGATTTAGGTTTGGTACCAGTTTTTCGATCATTTTCCATATGTAGATTATGGTGTACCTCTCTTCTTCTTTCCAGGGAGTACAGATTTAGTTTACGTAGTCTTTCCCAGTAGTTGAGTTCTTTGCAGCCATCAATCTTGGCTGTGAAATGCCTTTGCGTTTCTTCTAGTTTATTAATTTCTTCCTTTTTATATGGGGACGTCGGTTTCATTTGTCCTATAGCTCTCGCTACATCTTCTGGGGTAAAATCAAAGTCTGTTATATGCTCTCCCTGCAATTCCTCTTCAAAGAATGCATCTATGTCAGGTATCGCTTTGTCACTTTTTGGGGTACTGAAAACTGATTCATATTGAGCTCTCAATGTTTCAGATATTTCTTTTGGATCGTCGGTTAGTTCATTATTTCTCGTCCTTAAGGGCCCAATAGCAGCACGCGTTTTTGTTTTCCTTTTTGCATAGCTATAGAAGTATTTTGGACTTTCCTTTATTGCTTCTACCGCCTTTTCCTCTTCCCTCTCTGTATGGTCCTTAATTAGGGCTTGTATTTCCCTATCGATACCTTCCAGTTTTTCTTGTATTACTTTCCTGTCATTATCTCCGCAGTTGCCTAACTTCGCCTCCACTCTCTTTCTTTTGCGGAATAGTCTTCTCTTTTGCCTCTCTAGCCAGCTCCTCTTTCCTTTTGGCTGTGATTTCGGAGCATATTTTTTTAAATTTCTCAGCGTTTTTTCTACCAAGGTTGTTAGCATTTCTTCAGTTGTTTTATTTTCGAAAATTGTTCTCTACTCTATTTGGGCCATGTGCGATCTGATCGCTTCCCAATTTATAGTCTTGGAGTTTAAGTTAAAGGCCCCAAATTTGCTTCTTTCCTCAATATGTGTATTGTCTTTTAATGCTGTCGTCATATTTGTTGATATCTCGATTAAGTTGTGGTCTCAGATAATGGTTGGGGCTATTTTTACATCAGCAATCAAGTTCGTGTTATTCGTGAATACCAGATCCGGGCAGTTATTTTTTCTGGTATTTTCTGTTATCTTCTGTGTCAGCATAAACTCATTTGTGAGAGCCATCAACATATTTGCGTGCTTCTGGTCTTCTCTTGTGCCCTCCTTGTCCTGGTGTATATATATATTCATATATATATATATATATATATATATATATATGTATATATATATTTTTTTTAATACAAGAAGGAGGAGCCAAGGGCGAATGCCCGCAAAACGCCTCCCCCTCATAAAAGAAGAAGAAAAGAGCCAAAATTAGGGCCCAAAGTTTTTGAGATTCTTGGACACTGCATTTGAAAGATTGGAGGTTATAGAAAGTGGGAAAGGTGGATTGAGGAAGGTTGTTCCAGAGTTGACTGGTTGAGTAGATGAAAAAGTGAAAATACCGATTAACTCTTGCGTTAGAGAGTTGGACAGAAAAGGAATGAGAATGTATCGAAAGTCTGGTACTGTAAGCTCTCCTTAAAGGAGGAGGCATGCAGTTAAAGAGTTCAGAAGAGAAGTGTCCGTTATAATTAATAGTGATAGTAAAGAGAGAGTGAGGAACATTACTGTGAAGAGAATAAGAGGCGGGGAAGTAATGAGACGAAAAGCCTTTGATTCTATCCTGGAAAACATCTTAAAATAAGTTATATGGCTCTACTAAACTAACCTAACCTTGCCACTTAACCTAACGTACGCCTAACCGCGCATAAGTACGCCTAACAGCGCATAAGTACGCCTAACTCTGGTAAAAGATTCACTCCGCTGTAGGGCCTACTAACGTAACTTAGACCTAGGGCCTACTTGTACAGTGTACACGTACCGGCAAAAATAAAGATAATTTTCACTTTTCTTACGGAAATTACACTGAATTTCACAATTTTTATAAATTAAATTGTGAATTGTAAAAAAGTTATACATTCATTTTCAGTTTTGTAAGTGCCATTAATAATTCCATGAGTGTTTTTCGCGTACATCTCAATTACACGTATGTCAACTCTAATGAGGATAAAGTACGTATAAAGAATTCAGCTGATTGGTATGACGTATGAAATGGGCGGGATTTCCGACTTGGTAAAAATCTGGTGCCTGCAAAAGACGACATATTAACCAAATTTATAAAAAGACACTTTTAGTAAAATGCACTGGATTTATTTGTAATCCTTTTGTAGGTATAAATTAATACTGTAGGTCTTAAAACTGGAACCTATATAAATTATTTTTGAAACATCATTAGCAAATTTTATTAATTAAAGTCAGAAACTGTGTTTGCAATACGAGTGAAATTAATAATTAAGAGGAAATGCTCTCAAGTTATATATAACGAAATAATTTAATCAGCCTTTGAAAATGAAATTAATATCAGGTGTAATTAAAATAAATTATTATTCATGACCCAGAGTGGATAGTTTATATTATTTATATTTATTGTAATTTTTTTACAATTAACTGAAGTTTTATATAATAAAATCTAACGAGATAGATTTGGGGGGTGGGGGGGAATCTACTAAACTGAGAATTATCCAATTGAGAGGTTGTGGAGTTAGATGAAAGTACTCGACGTTTTTGCCTTTTGCTTTTCTTCTTTAGTCTTTTCTGTTTTCTGACATATGGTCTCGTGAAAAGAGTGGGTGAGCTTCTTGATTTGAGAAAGAATGTCACTCCTATTCGCATTCGAAGTAACCTAACCTAACTTAACCTAGCCTGGGGCAAAGTGGGAAAGATGTGGATGAGAATGAGAATGGCATGATACAATTTTGGTTCTATAAGATATATCTTCGTTTTTTTTATTAAAGAAGTCTTGTGTTATGTGCAAAATATATGAATGGAAATATCATTAAAATAACGTTTTTATCAACTGATAATTTTAATCTTTTTTGTGTTTATTGTAGAAGAAGGAAGGCTGAAGATCCAAAATAAAAAAATGAATAACATTTTCATACAAATCTTCGTATCCACCATTCTGATTGCAATTGCCATCCTTTTCACTGTCGTAACTTGCGCCCTCATCATCATCAGGAATATGAGGGAAACTTTCAGAAACCGACGACATCTTTACGATTTTCCGGCGAGGCAACCGCCAACCGAACTCGCCACTCACGCTTCGACAAATGATTCGTTTGACAGTGCCGAAACGTACGTTTCTCCTATGTGAATTCCATCAAACCAAATTTTTATATAAATTTTGCCGAGGTTGCCATAGCTTGTACATGTACAATATTTACAATGTTATTACTAACACAAATTACAGTTATGTTTATGATATTCAAAATAATAATAATATGAGAAATCAAGGCTGGAATTCTCACTGAGATACTGTGATGAACCTTTTCAAGAGTGTGTTAGCCTTGTGAGGAATGTACGCGAACGCGTACCAATTCCTTTGGGCTCATCAATACTTATACTTCAAGATGACGCGTATCCGTGGTTTTCCCAACATATAGGAAGCGTTGCAGTCATAACGCGTATATTTGTAAATAAATTATGAACAAAAAGGATGCTGATACGCTTTCTTTCACGCGAAAAAATTATTATCCAACCAACGGATTAAACAACATTAAAATATTGTAATCAGAGATGTTAATATTTTTTTCTTTTTAATATTATGCTTTGTTTTCCAAATGAAAAGAGATTCAACACAATTTTTACACTGAATACATTGTATAGCTTTAGTTTTAGGATATACTTGTTACTGAAACACCGATATTTGGCCTTTTCGATATATTGTAAAAGAAATCCATCTCCTATTTAGGAGAATGAAAAATAAAACCTAGTTCGTTATGTAACATTTTGTAAGTCATTGTACGCTCTAGATACCAAAGTAAAGATTAGGTTTTCATTGTTTTTACTTGGCAAAAAAGGGTCAAATTTTAGATCAAGACCAGTAACACTACTTTTTTTGGAGAAAGATGTACGTAATTTTATTAATACCTTCTTTTAAGAAATAACAATGTCTTCTACCTTCACTTTAAACATGATATTAGTATGTCTACATTATTTTCTTAAATTATTCAAATTTAAAGAGCTTAGTTTCAGTTTTGTGTGTGTGTGTGTGTGTGTGTAATAAATTTAACTCTCATACCTGTAGTTTTAAGCCATATCAGATATCTAAATTGTACAAAAACTATCAAAAAATATTGTAAAGCTTTACGTAACCTTTATTATTTTTCCGAACAAACGATTTGTTTATATTTTTTCTTTGAATAAAGCTAATATATATATATATATATATATATAGTGCTTTTTTTTGTAAAAAAAAAAAAAGGTGCCGGTACTCATTGGGATATATATGCTGCAAACCCACAAGGAAAAAGAAAAACGATTCCAAGGTCTTTCGTGTATTCAAAGCTACACCTCGTCAGGGAATGAAGCTAAAAGGCGAGATGCCCATAAATATATACAACGTACAGGAAAAACAAAACAATTAGCACATACTTAACAAGGGTTAATGAGAGGCAAAAGAAATTTTAACATGATATCGTCAATTTTAAACGTCCCCGCACTGTTATTGAAGTTATTTTTAAAATGAATAAATGCACATTCTAGAATAGGAAATTAAACAATAGACTGGAGGATTTAATTCGTAATAGTTACTGGACTAAAAAAAGTGATTTTAGTAATATTGTTAACTTGTCGTCCCAAGACCTAGACTTCAATATGAAATGTGCGTTAGGTTTTGGGTTAGGTTTCTCAGTCCCAAAAAAGCCCAGCAGTTTACTGATTGCTAAGTCTTTTATTAATTTTGAAAAACATAGTAATATTTCCGAAAGTGAGGTGACTTTAGCCAAAGGTTGTGTGTATAGTGCTTTTAATACGAAGTTTGAATCGAATTATCCTTTGAGGTTTGAAAAAGCCCTAAAAACACTGAAAAATAATGATTCATTACATATTACTAAAGCGGACAAATCCAATTCGATCGTTATCATGGACAAAAACAGTTATGTTGAAAAGATGAATACGTTATTAAGTGATCGTGACACGTACAAACCTCTAAATAGAGACCCATTGGAGGATGTTAATAAAATGTTTAACAGAAAATTAAGAGAAATATTAAAAAATAACTATAATGGGCTTTCACAGCAGTTTCTTAGTATCAATTCGTCACTACCATATCTGTACGGCTTAGTAAAAACACACAAAGTTAATAATCCCATGAGGCCTATTGTTAGCTCACTGGGCTCCGTAACCTATAAGCTATCAAAATGGTTAGTTAGTTTATTAACACCGTTAGTTGGCTCTATTTCTGAGTCACATATTGTAAATAGCATGGATCTTATTGACAAACTGAAGTTCCCTAATGACCCTAATTTCAAATTGGTAAGCTTCGATGTATGCTCGCTATTCACAAAAGTCCCTGTTGATGACCTACTTGATTTTTTAAAAGATAAGATTTCTGAATATTCTTTCCCTGTTCAACACAACACTCTTATTAAGTTAATTAAGCTGTGTGTCAAAGATTGTAAATTTCAGTTTGAAAATAAGTTTTATGTTATGTCGTTTGGATTGGCTATGGGAAATCCCCTTTCACCTGTACTAGCTAATTTATATATGGAATTTTTTTAAAGTAGAATTTTGCCTACGATTGTTAATTTTAACCTGGTTTGGTACAGGTATATAGATGATATTTTATGCCTTTGGCCTAATAATTTGGATGTGGACTTATTTCTTGGTAGGCTCAACAATTTAGTCCCATCTATTAAGTTTACAGTTGAAAAAGAAAATGATGGAAGCCTATCTTTTCTTGATCTAAAAATTTGGAGATGCTCTAATCAGTTCAAATATGAAGTCTACCGTAAGCCTACTAATAATAACTCTTACGTGCATTTTTATTCTGACCATCATCCTTCGATTAAATCCTCTATTTTCTCTGCTATGTTTCTTCGAGCATTGAGAGTTGTCAGTCCTGAATTTTTAGATTCCGAGTTATGCAATATCATGAATATTGGTACTAAATTATGTTATCCTATTTCATTTTTAGATAACTGTCTTAAGAAAGCCAAGAATAGGTATTATAATAATGTAATTGTAAAGGAATTTCAGCGTAAAAATATCCTCAGCCTACCTTACCATGTTAATTTTCAGTACCTTCCAACTGTACTTAAAGCAATTGGCATTAATGTAATCTTTAAGTATAATAATACTGTTAAATCACGCCTAATAAAGAATAGCCCTGATAATGTTGTTGGTTGTGTGTATTCGATTGGATGTACACAATGTAACTCAGTATATATAGGCCAAACCGGTAAAACGTTAGATATTAGGGTAAAACAGCATAAATACGCTTGTAGAACAGCTAATACTTCCAATGCTTTATTTAACCATATGTATAGATGTAACTATAGCATCAAGTGGGATAGTTCTAAAGCGCTTGTTAAAAACAGAGATATAATAGAACGAAATATTCTAGAATGTGCATTTATTCATTTTAAAAATAACTTCAATAACAGTGCGGGGACGTTTAAAATTGACGATATCATGTTAAAATTTCTTTTGCCTCTCATTAACCCTTGTTAAGTATGTGCTAATTGTTTTGTTTTTCCTGTACGTTGTATATATTTATGGGCATCTCGCCTTTTAGCTTCATTCCCTGACGAGGTGTAGCTTTGAATACACGAAAGGCCTTGGAATCGTTTTTCTTTTTCCTTGTGGGTTTGCAGCATTCATTCATTTCACGTGTTTTATTGTGAAATTCATCCCATATATATATATATATATATATATATCGTAAAGAACGACGCTTGTATAGGAGATATTCCGCGTCTTGCGCGGACTATACAAGCGTCGTTCTTTACGTTATTTATACTGCGTGTTCTTTGCAGTTGAATGTATATAATGTTACGGCATGCGGAAGGTGCCCCCTTGGGGCATTGGTTTCTGCGAGTATGTAGAAGAAT
Organism: Bathynomus jamesi; assembly: GCA_023014485.1. Classification (NCBI taxonomy): domain Eukaryota; kingdom Metazoa; phylum Arthropoda; class Malacostraca; order Isopoda; family Cirolanidae; genus Bathynomus; species Bathynomus jamesi. The sequence continues at coordinate 235,259 of JAJOZX010001474.1, read as the reverse complement.
TACGGCATTTGGAAGAATGAGGCCCATGGTGTAATGGTATCGCATCTGACCGGCAATCGGAAGATCCCGGGTTCGATTCCAGGGTGGTTACCTCATTTTATCATTTTTTCATTTGTTTCGTTCTCTCTCTCTCGTCTTGCGCGGAATATCTCCTATACAAGCGTCGTTCTTTACGTTATTTATACTGCGTGTCTTTGCAGTTGAATGTATATAATGTTACGGCATGCGGGAGGTGCCCCCTTGGGGCATTGGTTTCTGCGAGAATGTAGAAGAATTACGGCATTTGGAAGAGTGAGGCCCATGGTGTAATGGTATCGCATCTGACCGGCAATCGGAAGATCCCGGGTTTGATTCCCGGGTGGTTACCTCATTTTTTCATTTGTTTCGTTCTCTCTCTCTCGTCTTGCGCGGAATATCTCCTATACAAGCGTCGTATACTGTGTGTATATATATATATATATATATATATATATATATATATATATATATAATCAGTGACGACTCCAGCTCTTCAAGACTACTCGGGCTCTTTTTAAATTTTCAAGTCTACATATGAGCCAACATTTAAATGCATGACAATAACTTAAGATTATCAATAAAATAAATAAATACATACCTCGGTAAAAAAATTATTTGAATTTAATTACTTGAACATAAAGTCCAAGCGTCTTGGTTTTAAAGCAAATTCCTTTAATATTCGGTCATGTAATTCCTTTTTGCCCATGAGTGGGCTATACTTCTCAGAATACTTATAATATTAAAAATAAATCAGATTATTTAAGAAAAGCGGACAACCTCACATTGCGGCAAAAATCAAACTGCACCGCCGCCCAAGGCAGTTGAAGGCACGCTTATCGAAACGTAAAAAGTTGCCATGTATCGCCAGAATTAAAAATTGTGCCTCTACAAGGCCGAAGGATATAAGCCCGAGTTGAAATGTTTTTTTCTTTATAAAAAAAATTAATAGGAGGAAAAACGTATTTTATTTAATGAGAATTAGAAGAAGGACTATTATGTAACCGTATGCAAGCAAATAATCATTCATTAAAAGAACTTTAAATATACGATATTACTTATACTTTCTCGGGCGTAATGTCTTGCGCCCGAGTAAAGGATCTTGAAAGATTACACGAAAACTTAATGTGTCAATATAGTTTTTTATAGGTAGTAAGGGTATCTAAAATGCGATCAAAATTTGCTTGCGTGACGAAGGCTAGACAGAAAAATAGTAACATACTACCAGCCAAAAACCATTTTTACAATTTGTATTTAAAACTATTTTTTTAAAACTTATATCTACAAATACACAATTTTATCTCTCATGCTTCTCCTTGCCCCTTGCCTCTCGGGCTCAGCCCGAGAAGCCCGAGTGCAGTAGTCGCCACTGAATTATATATAGTATATATACAGGGCTTTTTTTGTGACGGTACGCACCGGTACGGCGTACCGGCACCTTTTTTGAATAATTAATTCGTAGATTATCTAGAATCTTTCTTATTAAATTTTTAAGTTTTCTAAAACTTAAGCGATATTGTATTATAATATTCTGTAGTATAAAATTATACTGTATACCTATTTTATTTCATGGCAAGTATAGTTGTTATATGGTAAGCATTGAAATCAATTGTAGATAAACTTTACGTACACAACAAATGTAAGGCATCTAAAAATAAACAACTACGAGCTAGTACACAATACAATTTATTATGCGCCACTCAGCAGTTGACACTAACAGCAAGGAACGAAGTCGACATATTGAAGTAGATGAGAACTTGATGAAAATTTGGAATTTTCTATAAAACGGTAAGTTAATGTTATGATGTATGTACTAGGGTAGGTTGATTTTGGAACTGTGATCTTGGACTAGTCTAGATAGAAAGGTATTAATGTATAAAAAACGTTGCACTAACTCATATTTGTGAAAATGATTGTATTTTTTGAGGATTGTTAATTATTTTTAAGTTGTAAAATTGCCGAATTTTACGAATAAAATCGCGCGCGCGGCATTCGCGCAATGTAAACAAACAAAATATCGGACCTTATTTCATCAAAATAATCAATTAAAATTCGGCTTTTTTAACAAAACGATGCTTGAAACTTATTGTAAATGCATTATAGATGTTTATTAGTGTATTATTTTGTATTTTTTAATGATATTTACCTATAAAATGTGTATTAAATTAAGTTATTTTATGATGCGTTCATTTAATTGTGTTTATTTTCAGATATTTCATAAAAATGGATAAAAAACGGAAGTCTGCAGTGTTAACTCGAAGTGATAGTGCCAAAAAATTCAGTGGCCAGCCTTCCCCTTTGGATAAAACAGAGCCTCCTACCCTCCGCCAAGTTATTCAGTACAGTTATTTTCTCCAAAACAGCCACCCGGACTTGAAAGACTATGATATTGCTAAAATGATAGCAAAGGATGCCCCTGTATGAGGAATATTAGGTGCTACTATAGTATGTGGTGTACCTACGATTGGTTAGGTTTAGTCACGATATTTTCGTTAAAACTAACGAAAATATCATGACTAAACCTAACCAATCGTCAAGGGCGATGGACATTGGAATGTAAACAAGCAATTAGTAAACAAGGTAAGAAGCTATAATTAAAAGGTAGACCGCCGAATCGAGGTAGACCACATACTATAGTAGCACCGAATATTATGTAGTGAAATTGGTGGATAAAGTGCGCTTCAAGAAAGCAAAAGAGATAAACAGGAAATCTCTTTCTACAGTCCAGGAGCAGAATCTGGAAGAAAAGCTGGATAAACTTTTTGACATTTCTGCTTGCACCTGTAAGCTACCTGTTCGTCCCTGTGATGACAATGCTGTGAAGTGCAAGAAAGAAAATTGTCAAACACGCCACATAATCTGCATTTGTCAATTAGATTGATGTGTCTGTGGACCAGAGGTGCTTACCCTCCAGAACTACAGGATAAGCTTTACCAGGCCATCAAGTTCATTGTGGAAGTGTATGCAGTCAGTTGGTTTGAGATCAAAAGAGACAGCAGTTCCACAATAAGCAGCTGTACATCTTCAACATGATCCAGAGGATCAAGCAGCAGTCTGAAGAAATCCAGGGTGTTGCTTTCAAGAACCTGAAGTACAATGCTTTTGCCTTGCTGCCCGAGAATGTGCTGTACTCCATGATGAAGTCTGATGACTTGGAAGTGAGAGAAGCTGCTCTCAAGAAAAGTCTGTCCATCAGGTAAGCATTTATTAATTTAAAAAAATGTGAAAAAAAAAAATTTGATTATGGGGATTTATTTAATAAAAAAAGGGCCCGAGTTTTATAGGGATTTATAGAACTCGGGTTTTTTTTTTTTTAATTTAAGTTTAATTTAAATCAGCAATTCTGAGACTAATAGGGATTAAATCTTAAACTGGAATAAAAAATAAATTAATTATTATTCTTTCAGAAGTGGGAAGCCAGCCAAGAAGAGGCTGAAGAAGATCACAGCCATCAACATTGAAGCTACCCACTGGTCAGAACTAATCAACCTTTCTCAAAGTGGCATCTGTGAACCTGCTCTCACAGAAGACTTTTCTGACCAGGAGCTTCAAGAAGCATTGCTGAATGGCATCAAGCTGGAGCTGCCTGATCTGCCTTCACATTCTCAGAGTGTTGAAAGGGCCGTGAAGCTGACATCTGAAGCTTCCCATACTGTTTATGGACTCGAATCAAGGCACAAACACATTCTGGCCAAAGCCCTAAGCAGCCAGATGAGGCCTTCCTTTGCTTCTAAGGGCTCTTACACTGAAAATTATGATGATCTTGGGATCTAAATCTGTCTATTTGACTATGTACATGTTTTTTTTTAACTTTTTTTCAATAAAATTGTAACTTTTTTCAGGATTTTTTTATGAAAATAGCATGTTTTTTTCGGCCGAAAATTGAGAAAATGCGATATTTTTCGGTACGATTTTTTGACGATTTTTGAAACGGTTTCCTCAAAAAACAGTTAAAGCTAGGGATCTTAAATGTTTTGTCAGTTATTATCATATTAAGCCCTGACTATCTCGACTAGTCCAAAGTCGATATCTAAAAAAATGCGGAAAATCAACCTACCTTGGTATGTACCGGCACCTTTTTTTTTTTTTACAAAAAAAGCACTGTATGTATATATATATACATATATATATATATATATATATATATATATATATAAATTTTCACACGTCAATTGGGAAAACGTAATGGGGAACTCCAACGCAAACTAATGTGGGAATCGTTCGTAACGGTATTTAGGACTATAAATGAGGAATGTGTACCGTACAAAATTAAGCGTGCGAAAGTAAACAACAAACCCTTGTGATTTACTTCTAGAGTACGAGACATTATAAAGAGTAGAGATCGGGCTTATAGGCAACATAAGTGCGATAAAGACAATTTGTTGTTACGAAACAACTACATATCTCTGAGGCGTGAAGCGAAAAGTGTAATAAAAAAGTCCAAGCGCGAATTTGAAATCTCCATAGCTCGTGACGGTAAAGAAAACCCCAAGCGATTCTTTCAATACGTCAATAATAGAAATCCAGTAAAAAGTGTCTTAGGTCCATTGAAAAATGTAAATGGAGATCTAGTCTCTGAAAACAAGGAAATGGCTACCTTGCTAAACGAATTTTTTACGTCAGTTTTTACTATAGAAGATGTAACGAATATCCCTACGGTCATAGACATAATACCTTTTGATAATGGTAATATTTTGAATAATATTGTCGTTAGTGAAGGGGAAGTAATGCGCTATATTGATAAAATGAAAACGCTTAAATCACCGGGTCTGGATTCCATATATCCCATACAACTAAAAGAATTAAAAGATAGCATTGTTGTGCCGCTAACAAAGATTTTTAATGCGTCTATTTCTCAGGGGTGCGTACCAGATAATTTCAAGTTAGCAAACGTAACACCTATCTTTAAGAAAGGCGATAAAGGTGCGGCGGGAAATTATAGGCCAATCAGTTTAACGTCTGTTGTAGGTAAGCTACTGGAATCAATAATTAGGGATCGTATAGTCGAACACTTAGACGTGCATAATCTGGTTAGAAATACGCAGCACGGTTTTAGGCGAAACAAATCTTGCTTAACTAATCTTTTAGAATTTTTCCAAAGCGTGGTTGACGTTTACGATAGACATCGGGCGGTTGATGTAGTGTATTTAGATTTTCAAAAAGCGTTTGACACCGTGCTGCACAAAAGACTCATTGAAAAAACTAAGGCTCATGGAATCAGGGGTGTAGTAATAAATTGGCTGGAAGAGTGGTTGCGAGGGAGGAAACAGAGGGTGGTCGTTGATGGAGCGGAGTCGTGTTGGGCTAATGTAGCGAGTGGCGTTCCTCAGGGTTCTGTATTGGGCCCCTTGCTTTTTCTTATATATATTAACGATTTAGATGTCGGCCTAGTCAGTACAGTTTCAAAGTTTGCGGATGACACGAAGCTGGGTGGTAGGGCGATTAATGACGAAGATAGAGGTAAAATTCAGGAAGGTCTGAATAAAATCGTTGATTGGTCAGTCACATGGCAAATGAGATTTAACGTGGATAAGTGCAAAATTTTGCATATAGGTTCGCGTAACGGTAATTTTGCGTATAGTATGTCACGGAAAGATTTAACAAGCGTAGAGCAGGAAAAAGATTTAGGAGTTATAGTCACTGGTGATTTAAAAGTAGCGAAACAAAGTACAGCAGCGGTCAATAAGGCGAACAAAGTGTTAGGTTTTATAGCTCGAAATTTTGAGTACAAATCGCGCGATATTATAGTTCCTCTTCATAAATCATTAGTTAGACCCCATTTGGAGTACGCGGTCCAATTTTGGAATCCGCATATGCGCAAAGATATAGACAAAATCGAAAGAGTTCAAAGACGAGCAACTAAGATGATTCCGTCTCTTAGGTCAAAGTCGTATGAGGATAGGCTTAAGGAGTTAAAATTGACTACTCTCGAGACTAGGAGGTTAAGGGGTGATCTAATCCAGGTTTTCAAAATTATGAATGGGTTTGATAACGTAGATAGAGATAGCTTTTTCGAAATATCTCAATATAATAGGACTAGAAATAACGGGTGTAAGTTGACAAGTAGAAGGTTCGAGACAGCAGTTGCGAAAAACTTTTTTACGCATAGAATAGTAAATACCTGGAATAGTTTGCCGGTAGAAGTAATTAGTAGCACGTCTATAAACATGTTTAAAAATCGATTAGACGCGCATGTTGATAGAAAGGGTATAGTTTAAGGTAGTAAAATTAAGGCTTTGTGGGGATAGATCCCACAGCTCAACACAAGTGTTGTGGGATATAGGGAGGCAGCGTCTTGGGTTAGAGGATACTCTCTGTCCTTACACACCCCATTTAAAGAGATTCCTCTGCCGAGCGGTGCCCCCCATAGTACTGTGAGGTATTGAAAAATTCATGATCTTCACTTGCCCCACAAACACCTTTAAATGGGAGACCCATAATGGGTGCACACACATTTCTACATTACTGTACAGTCTTTACAGCCACACCTACACTTTTCCTCCTAAGTGTATATATTGTAATGTATATGGTTGTAAATTTTGACTTGGTCCGCAATCGATATGGACCGTGACTTGATGGATACCGTAATGAAATTGACTGGATTCTTTGGATCTGATATATTTGCATGTCCGTTATAAATAGATATAGAGTGTAACATTTGTGGATAGTAGTCTATTATGACTTGATCCTCTGGATCCAGAGATTCTATCTTTAGTTTTAAATCGATAATTAATTAGTTTTAAATTGATAATTATTTAGTTTCGTAAAAATTGGTCGTTGCCAATTTACCGGCAGTTTTTACATAAATTTCTTTTGTTCTTGTGGTTCGGAACCCACGTAAAATTGTAGGTCCCCTCCGCCACCACGGAGGACATACACAATACACGATTACGAACACAGTTAGTTAGACCAGCCATGAGTGGATCCTAGGGTCTTTGTTGGTCTGAAACATTATAACATTATAACATTATATATTAGCTTTATTCAAAGAAAAAATATAAACAAATCTTTTGTTCCGAAAAGTAATAAAGGTTATGTAAAGCTTTACAATATTTTTCGATAGTTTTTGTACAATTTAGATATCTGATATGGCTTAAAACTACAGATATGAGAGTTAAATTTATTACACACACACACACATACACACACACACACACACACACACATGTAAAAATGAACAATGAATAATCCATATTCATTTTTACATAAGAAACCAAAATCGCCTAAGCGAGTTTTGGATAAAAATTTTATTTGTAGCTTCCTATTTTTGTTTGTGTCACAACCCTATGATCTACCATTTCTGTGGTTTAGTCGTATCTATTTTCCATTTTTCATTGTTATAGAATTTATTATAATTAATTATGATTGTCTTCCATCTCACCCTCGACCCTAGATTATGCATACACATTGCATGTAACATGATTGGAACCCGCAGTTGTACTTCTTAGTCATTGATACCCACTCTTTGTCTCTAATTCGTTGATGTAAATCTTCCTAATAATGATTTGTACTATACGTACAAATTCAATAACTATGACGTCACATTTTCTCGTCATTAATTTCCCTTCATTATATCTCTAGTATGCAATGTATGAAAATTCTTTATCATCATAATAAAAACTGTACACTCTATAGAAGTCATTATTTATATGTTATGTAGTATAAATATAACTATTATTCGACCATATCCCCCGCCCCCATACGTCCATATTTTATCTTGATCATTATCCTATATAAATTTTATTAAATATTCATTTTTGCTATGAAACGCAAAACTTCATGCCTTCGTTCGAAAACGCAAAAATACGTTCTCGTATTATTTTTTTCATTTTTATTTTTTTTATTTTTAAGTGCGTTCACCCCTCACAAGATATTCGAGAATGCTTAGTTGTTATCAAATTCAGCGAACTATAGCATAAGTGAGCGCTTCTAAGATGGAAACCTCCGTTCCCTCTGATTTCAAATTTATAACATATTATAACATATTATTTCGTATAAAAATTATCTCGTATGTGCTCATGTACTTGTGTTGTACTAATAACCATATATAATAACCATATAGTATAACCATATAGTATAACCATATATAAATATATAAAAACACTGTAAGAATGGTAAACGACGTAATGCACTTCAATGAAACTGTAATTAAATGTAATGATTTAATTTATAATGTAAGAATGTACTTTAATAGAACTGTAATGGACAATCATAAGCGAATGTGAAGTAATCCATAATTGTAATCGTAATTGTAATGAACCAAAATTAATACGTACTCAGTCGTGTACTTAATTTGTACTTATGTGTACTATTACGAAGTGATATCGCCTTCTGAAATGAAGATTCGGCAAAAATATACGATTAGTTTTTATTTTTATTTTTTTAATTTTTATTTGGAATCTTTCAAACATCTGATCATGTGTTTAAAAGGGGGGAACTTAACCTTCAACTGTCTTCCCCCAAACAATTAAGTTTCTATTATACATGTATTTGTAAAATTAGGGCACTTCATTAAGTCACTTCTTTGCGGTACTTCATTACGACTCCTTTGTTAGCAGCCTTGCTGCGAGGAGGGGGCAGAGGCCCCTTGCCTCCTTAACTTTTTAGATTCCGGCCTGAGCCATGGTCGAAAGAGGTCGAACCTCTACCCCTGTAAATTCAGAGCACTACCTGTACATTTTGAGAAGTAAACCACAGTAGAAAAAGTTTTTATCTTTTCCTTCGAGCCTTGTTCTCTTCAGGAATTTAGTCAGTTAAGTAAGATATTGGCATAACAGTCTGGCGAGTCTGTAGCCAAGAGTTTAACAAGAGGCGACCGAAACGAATTAGAATGTTATAGAAGAAATATCCGTTGCTGCCTCCGAACTAGAACCCCCGTCGATTCCGAACCGACTCAGGGCCATAGACGGAGGGGTTAACACACACACACACACACACACACAAACTGAAACTATGCTCTTTAAATTTGAATAATTTAAGAAAATAATGTAGACATACTAACATCATGTTTAAAGTGAAGGTAGAAGACATTGTTATTTCTTAAAAGAAGGAATTAATAAAATTATGTACATCTTTCTCCAAAAAAAGTAGTGTTACTGGTCTTGATCTAAAATTTGACCCTTTTTTGCCAAGTAAAGACAATGAAAACCTAATCTTTACTTTGGTATCTAGAGCGTACAATCACTTACAAAATCTTACATAACGAGAGCTAGATTTTATTTTTCATTCTCCTAAATAGGAGATGGATTTCTTTTACAATATATCGGAAAGGCCAAATATCGGTGTTTCAGTAACAAGTATATCCTAAAACTAAAGCTATACAATGTATTCAGTGTAAAAATTGTGTTGAATCTCTTTTCATTTGGAAAACAAAGCATAATATTAAAAAGAAAAAAATATTAACATCTCTGATTACAATATTTTAATGTTGTTTAATCCGTTGGTTGGATAATAATTTTTTCGCGTGAAAGAAAGCGTATCAGCATCCTTTTTGTTCATCATTTATTTACAGATATACGCGTTATGACTGCAACGCTTCCTATATGTTGGGAAAACCACGGATACGCGTCATTTTGAAGTATAAGTATTGATGAGCCCAAAGGAATCGGTACGCGTTCGCGTACATTCCTCACAAGGCTAACACACTCTTGAAAAGGTTCATCACAGTATCTCAGTGAGAATTCCAGCCTTGATTTCTCATATTATTATTTTGAATATCATAAACATAACTGTAATTTGTGTTAGTAATAACATTGTAAATATTGTACATGTACAAACTATGGCAACCTCGGCAAAATTTATATAAAAATTTGGTTTGATGGAATTCACATAGGAGAAACGTACGTTTCGGCACTGTCAAACGAATCATTTGTCGAAGCGTGAGTGGCGAGTTCGGTTGGCGGTTGCCTCGCCGGAAAATCGTAAAGATGTCGTCGGTTTCTGAAAGTTTCCCTCATATTCCTGAAGATGATGAGGGCGCAAGTTACGACAGTGAAAAGGATGGCAATTGCAATCAGAATGGTGGATACGAAGATTTGTATGAAAATGTTATTCATTTTTTTATTTTGGATCTTCAGCCTTCCTTCTTCTACAATAAACACAAAAAAGATTAAAATTATCATTTGATAAAAACGTTATTTTAATGATATTTCCATTCATATATTTTGCACATAACACAAGACTTCTTGGTGCTCTTCCAATACGTGCTCTACCGTAAAATTTACATTCCAATATGTGCTAACTAACGAAAATATCACGACCTAACCTAACCAATCGTCAAGGGCATACAATTGACCTAACAATTGGTTAGGTTAGGTCGTGATATTTTCGTTAGTTAGCACATATTGGAATGTACATTTTACGGTAGAGCACGTACTGGAAGAGCACCGACTTCTTTAATAAAAAAAACGAAGATATATCTTATAGAACCAAAATTGTATCATGCCATTCTCATTCTCATCCACATCTTTCGCACTTTGCCCCAGGCTAGGTTAAGTTAGGTTAGGTTACTTCGAATGCGAATAGGAGTGACATTCTTTCTCAAATCAAGAAGCTCACCCACTCTTCCCACGAGACCATATGTCAGAAAACAGAAAAGACTAAAGAAGAAAAGCAAAAGGCAAAAACGTCGAGTACTTTCATCTAACTCCACAACCTCTCAATTGGATAATTCTCAGTTTAGTAGATTCCCCCCCACCCCCCAAATCTATCTCGTTAGATTTTATTATATAAAACTTCAGTTAATTGTAAAAAAATTATAATAAATATAAATAATATAAACTATCCACTCTGGGTCATGAATAATAATTTATTTTAATTACACCTGATATTAATTTCATTTTCAAAGGCTGATTAAATTATTTCGTTATATATAACTTGAGAGCATTTCCTCTTAATTATTAATTTCACTCGTATTGCAAACACAGTTTCTGACTTTAATTAATAAAATTTGCTAATGATGTTTCAAAAATAATTTATATAGGTTCCAGTTTTAAGACCTACAGTATTAATTTATACCTACAAAAGGATTACAAATAAATCCAGTGCATTTTACTAAAAGTGTCTTTTTATAAATTTGGTTAATATGTCGTCTTTTGCAGGCACCAGATTTTTTACCAAGTCGGAAATCCCGCCCATTTCATACGTCATACCAATCAGCTGAATTCTTTATACGTACTTTATCCTCATTAGAGTTGACATACGTGTAATTGAGATGTACGCGAAAAACACTCATGGAATTATTAATGGCACTTACAAAACTGAAAATGAATGTATAACTTTTTTACAATTCACAATTTAATTTATAAAAATTGTGAAATTCAGTGTAATTTCCGTAAGAAAAGTGAAAATTATCTTTATTTTTGCCGGTACGTGTACAAGTAGGCCCTAGGTCTAAGTTACGTTAGTAGGCCCTACAGCGGAGTGAATCTTTTACCAGAGTTAGGCGTACTTATGCGCGGTTAGGCGTACTTATGCGCGGTTAGGCGTACGTTAGGTTAAGTGGCAAGGTTAGGTTAGTTTAGTAGAGCCATATAACTTATTTTAAGATGTTTTCCAGGATAGAATCAAAGGCTTTTCGTCTCATTACTTCCCCGCCTCTTATTCTCTTCACAGTAATGTTCCTCACTCTCTCTTTACTATCACTATTAATTATAACGGACACTTCTCTTCTGAACTCTTTAACTGCATGCCTCCTCCTTTAAGGAGAGCATGCAGTACCAGACTTTCGATACATTCTCATTCCTTTTCTGTCCAACTCTCTAACGCAAGAGTTAATCGGTATTTTCACTTTTTCATCTACTCAACCAGTCAACTCTGGAACAACCTTCCTCAATCCACCTTTCCCCCTTTCTATAACCTCCAATCTTTCAAATGCAGTGTCCAAGAATCTCAAAAACTTTGGGCCCTAATTTTGGCTCTTTTCTTCTTCTTTTATGAGGGGGAGGCGTTTTGCGGGCATTCGCCATTGGCCCCTCCTTCTTGCATTAAAAAAAATATATATACAGGGTGGGCCGAAAGTCTGGATCCATAGGAAAATATTTATTTTAATACATAAATTACAACAAATGGTAAGTACTTAAAATGAATATCAACTTTAACTCGTAAATGCGTATCCGTGATACTGTACAGTAGTTCGTACTCCAGTATAAATACTCAAATACTTTTTTTATTTCAGCCCAGAAATGGCTTCGAATCTAACAACAGACGACCGGATAGAACTTGTGCTCATGTACGCAAGACAGGGCGCTACACACAGAGAAGTTGCTACCGAATTCAATAGAAATCATCCTGATAAGCATCCAGTAACACATGCGACTGTTGGCAAGTTGTTTAAACGTTTCAAAGAAACAGGAAGTGTACATGATCGACGGCGTTCTGGTCGTCCAAAAACTGCAACTGATGAAAATACCTCTGCGATGGTATGTGAAACTTTAACGAATAGTCTAGTAAAGTCAACAAGAAGATTATCAAATGAAACACGCATCTCGAGAACTTCAATTCGAAGAATTATTAAAAATCATAAATTCCATCTCTACAAAGTGCACCTGGTTCAAGAACTGCATGGCGATGACACAGATCGGCGAGTGGAATATTGTGAGTGGTTTGAGCATTTGTTATAATTTGTTGTTTATACTGGAGTACGAACTACTGTACAGTATCAAGGATACGCATTTACGAGTTAAAGTTGATATTCATTTTAAGTATTTACCATTTGTTGTAATTTATGTATTAAAATAAATATTTTCCTATGGATCCAGACTTTTGGCCCACCCTGTATATATATATATGAATATATATATACACCAGGCTGGGCCACCAGCTTGACCTCCGTGTGAAGAGAGACCGACGCACGAACGAAACAACATAAGGTTCATAAGGTATATACCACCCATGGGCCATAATTGGCTGAAAGTTAATGACGTCATCCTTATGATTGGCCATGACTGGACGAGAGCTCATGACGACTGACAGCAACCCCTTTTCTGTACCCTCTTACGTTCTCTATACTCAATTTCACGCCAAAGGTGAATGTTGCGTAAATGTACGCAATGACCTAACCTCTTCTAGTATTCCCGAACGCGAATCCTCCGAATTCTATATCCTCTGGCTTACATGCCAATCTTAAACTGAATAGATCTGCGCTGTCTACCTTTCTCTTAATTCTATTGACTATCCAAAACTCTTTGGCGACCTCATTTCCAAAGTGGAATAGATTTTATTCCATTCTCGTTTTGATGAAATCTCCATTTTAGGCGATTTCAATGTTTACCAACACGTTTGGCTTCCCTCTCATTTTACTAACATCCCTGGTGAACTAACTTACAACTTTTCTATCCTGAATGACCAAGAGCAGATTATACAGCTCCTTACTCGTATCCTCGATCGCCTTGGAGAGAAGCCTAACATTGTGGATTTATTTCTCACCTCTCATCCGTCTTCTTACTCTGTCAAACTATTTTCTCCGTTGGGCTCCACCGACCACAATCTTATATCTGTTTCCTGTCCTATCGCTCCAATTCGACCTTTGGATCCTCCCAAAAGGAGGCGCCTCTGGCACTTTGGCGCTGTTGATTGGGAGGCCCTTAGGCGGTGCTTGTTTGATTTCCCATGAAATGATTGCTGCTTCCGTGGCCGAGCCCTTTCCGAGTGTGCTGAGCGCATCACGGATTCACGGAGGTGATTCTCACGGACATGGAGGTGTACATTCTATATCCAAGGGTGGCCAAGTTTCCTGGACCCAAGAGCCACATACGACGTTTTTCAGATGTACGAGAACCGCAAAATATTTTAAAAAGAATTTAATTATTAAAAACATATACATATAGTTATACTCACATTATTAAATTGTTTAATTACTGCTTGTAGAAGGCTTAGTTTGGGTCTTCATTTTGGCTGTTAATGGTTTAAAGTCTGGCTGATGTGAAGCTCAGTCAGGTATTCGTTAGTGAGGGCAGCAGGATGCTTTGACTTTACAAACTTCATTACCGAGAAGAGTGCTTCACAGCAATAAGTTGTCCCAAAAACTGAGATAAGCCGGAAACTGGTTTTCCTGAGGTGAGGATACTTTGTCTCTGGTACTTGCTTCCAAAACTCAACTGCAGATAAGCTTTTATGTATCAACTTTAAACCCACGTCGTCCTTAGCTCCAAAAGTTCTGTTTGTATTGAAGCAGCTTCCGTAACAAAAGGTGTGGTAACAGGACAGCCATCGTTGACGACATCAATCAGGAAAGGATTTACATGAAATTCGAAGCATGGTTTTAGCTTCTTTAGTTCATCAAACCTGAACTGAAAATCATCAATTAGTCCTTCTAATTTACCTTTGTATTCCTCCAATTTACTATCTTTTATTTCAATATCAGGAAAAGTTTTTGCTCGGTTTTTCAGGTGGGGAAAGTGGTCAAATTTTTTTTTTACTAGATCTTTTTGGAAGAGCTTTATTTTATTCTGGAAACTGAAAACTGTCTGTGTAAGGTCAGAAATGACCTTATCCTTTCCCTGAAGTGCCAAATTTAGATTTTGAAGGTGCTGTATTACATCAGTGAAAAACATCAGATCCTGCACCCATTCGTGATCTTCTAGTTGTGGGTATGACTTTCCCTTTTCTTTCAAGAAATCAATGATAGGCTCCAACAGTGCAACAAACCTATTCCGGAGATTACTAGTTGATAACCACCTTACAATACAGTAGAATGAAAGGTCATCTGGCTTATCTTGAAGATCCAGCTCCTCGATAAAATTTCTAAACGCTCGGTGCGTTTTTGCATTTAAACGAATGAAATTCACAATTTCTAGAACACATTTCATAACACTGTCATACCTAAAGTACTTGCTTACCAAATGACCACGGTGAATGATACAGTGAATAAAGAGACACACAGGATACTTGGGATCGCGTGTCAAGAGCCCAACTAGGCCTACCATCAACAATACACAACTCAACCCTTCCTCTTCTCTTAACATTCTTGGTGTTTCCTTGTTTCCTTTTCTCGTAATCTTTCCCGGAAAGATTACATATACTCTCTTTCTAAAACATCTTCTAAGAGGTTAGGTGTGCTGTGCCGGCTACGCAGTTTGTTCACCTCCACTCAGTTGCTGTCTCTGTATAGGAGTACTGACTTCTCACATGTGGGGTGGCTCAACCCACACAGCTCTACTTGATCAGGTAGAATCAGTGGTGTAGTGCTGTGGGAACGCGTGGGAACGGCGTTCCCTTACTTTTTTTGGTAGACGGAACGGCGTTCCCTCACTATTTCAAATAAATCCGAACTTACAAATCTCTAACGTCATGAAATTTTAATTCCCACCCGTAGGAGAAATATGAGAAAGAATCATTAACTGTTTCATTTCTTTTAGCTTCGACTGAGGCAATGCTAGCCTATAAAGATCTGGTGAAACAGTCACCACGGCGTACCAGTTGTTAACTTTTTTTTAGTTAATCATTCCAGTTGTTAGCTATTTTTATTGATCGTACTGGATGTCATATATCTAATGACATTGGAAATACTGCATCTTCAACCTTGGAATATATCCTAATATCCAGTGCATATGACCTCAAAATATCCCTGAAATTGGTCAGATTTCAAAAGATTTCCCGGGAGACTTACGGGGGACTTACGGGGGACTTACGGGGGACTTACAGTGCCCCCGGACCCCCAGCTGTATGGGCTCGCCATTGTCCTCCCCGCATCTGAGTAACACTTTCAAAATGCATTCCCTCACTTCTTTATTTAGCACTACACCACTGGGTAGAATCAAAGGCTTTTCGTCTCCTCAATTTCCGGCCTCTTTCTGACTGTCTTCAATCCCTCTCTCTTCGTCGCACTGTTGCTTCACTCTCTTTACTATCGCTATTATAACGGACACTGCTCTTCTGAACTCTCTAACTGCATACCTCTTCCTTTAAGGAAAGCACGTAGTACCAGACTTTCGACACATTCTCCTCCCTTTTCTGTCCAACTCTCTAACGCAAAAGTTAATCTGTATTTTCAATTTTTCATCTACTCAACCGGTCAACTTTGGAACAATCTTCCTCAATCCATCTTTCCCCCTGTCTATGACCTCCAATCTTTCAATCTTTCAAACGCAGAGTGTCCAGGCATCTCCGAAACCCTGGACCTTGATTTTTGGCTCTCTTCTTCTTCTCTTAGGGGGAGGGGGGCGTTTTTGCGGGCATTCGCCCTTGGCCCCTCATTCGCCCTTGGCCCCTTGGCCCCTGCATAATATATATATATATACACCACCCATGGATCATAAATGGCCAAAAGTTGATGACGTCATCAATATGACTGTCTGTGAGTGGGCGAGAGCTCACGATGATGTCACTGAGTTGTCAATCAGGATCCACCGGTTTTCGACTTAAAAAAATCTGGTGGCCGCAAAACTACACATTTATATCATATTAATTTTTTTTTATAGAAAACAGTTGTAGGAGAAACTTACTTATTTTTCTTTTGGGGTCGAACTTAAAGTAAAATACTAAATTTTATGATAAATATACAAACCAGGTATGGTGTCTTCTTTAATCAGAATGGTGGGCGAAGCTGCTAATCCACACATAACTTGATTATTGATTTTAACTCCAATAAGTTTCACGTGGAGGTGGTGATAGAAATAAAAGGTCAATGGGAAGTGAATGGTACCATTTGGAGGAATAACCCACCCCGCGTTGTGCACCCTCCAATGATTGCCTTTAATCATTTCAGATTGAAGCTCCCAAAGCTAAAATAAATATAATGTATACATTATGTAGGAGTCTTAAGATGGAGTGTCAAACAATGAAGACTGAATATTCTCGTAGTATTTGGCAACTCACTAAAAAAAATGTGAAAGGAACGAGTAGATATTTTTACACAGTAAAGAGTAATTAATTAAGTTATACAGTAGTTCTTTTATACAATGGTTCGCAAACAGTTTTAATTAAATTGTTTTTCATGAAGCTGTATATAAGTTAGATTAGTAGAAGGAAGAGGCGCACTAATTGGTTTGTTTATTTAATGGGGGTGCGATTGAAAAAATTTGCAGGCCACTGCTCTAATACAATGAAAAAACAAATTAAAAAGAGCGCAACTATAGCAAATGGATAATAATAATATTTGGATATACTGTATGTGGCTCAGTTTCCTCATTTTTCTCATCTAGCTGAACACTGAGAGGCCATCACATTATAAAATTATAAAATCCTCCTTTTAATAAAATTACCATTTAGACGGCAATGAACGTACCCTCAGTTCTTCAATTTTATCCTCAAAAATGAAATCAACCACGATTCCCACTTGTGGATAGGAATCAATCTGAGCCGTAAACCACAAAGGCCTTGCTTTTTCATCGTCAGAAATAAACCAGGCCAAGCCTCTTTTGGAAAATAATGTTTCACAATCTCTCTCCATGGCTGAAAATAAGTCAGAAAAATTATCTCTAGATGGGCTCATACACACACACACACACACACACACACACACATATATATATATACAGGGTGGGTAAAAAAAAGTTACCCCTTAGAGGTAAACTGTCATATTAATAAAAGTAAGGGGACGACTAGAGGTCCCAAACTTCATAGATGCTTACCCATGTTGTTCGTCTTAATTGGGAAGTTGCTTGATGTGTCCCCCTTCCTGCTCAACGCAGGCCTCCATACGTGGACGCCACTGATCAATACACCTGTTTACATATCATTGAGACACCTTCTCCCAGCCGAGCAGAATTCTTTCGCGTAGTTCATATATGTCTCTTATGTAATGTCTAATTAAGAATTCAAAATGTTTTGTTTATAGAATGTAATAATGTTTGTTTAATAAAGAAGATAATAATGTTTAATAAGAAATGCAATTACGTTAAATAATTGTTTGGTTATAAAATACTAGTTGGCAACACCCCGAAATGGTCTAGAGGCAGACAAAAGCAGAATGCCGAAAAAACGACAGTCATCGGACAGTGTCCAAATAAGGTGTTTGTGTAATCGAAATAGAATATCTACCAATTTTATAAATACTATAAAACGGTTAGCAATGTAGTATAGCCGAAACATAAGGCGCGTACAGAAGACGTGGGAATGCCCGTATTTGAATGTAATAGGACCACCGCTGCCACCAAAATATGTAGTGATCCCCATTTTACGAAACCTCTTTCACAATTTTTATTAGTTACGTTACTTCATTCAATTTCTCTTTATCTTTTATCATTCTCTTTACACTCGTTTCGCTGTACTATATAAAAACGGGTAGCACGTGACCGAGACGAGGCGTCATTGTAATTTGAACTGCGCAAAGAGACCGGGATAATTATACACTTAATTAACACTTTACTGACTTTTTATTTATACCGAAACACTTTAGACAAACGGGGTAATGCGAGGGGGGGGAATTAGCGTTAACATTTTAGCCGGAGAGAGACACAGACCCGAAATAATAAGTTAAATTTATAAATACACAAATACCTTATTTGGACGCTGTCCGATGACTCGTTTTTTGGCCATTCTACTTTTCTCTGCCTCGAGACCATTTCGGGGTGTTGCCAACTAGTTTTTATAACCAAACAATTATTTAACGTAATTTAACTTCTTATTAAACATTATCATCTTTATTAAACAAACATATTAAATTCTTATAAACAAAACATTTTTAATTCTTAATTAGACATTACTACACTTATATTGGTACCAGAGATGTAAACTTTGGACTTCAGGAGTTTCCAAACACCATAATCTAGTGGTGAAAGATCGTGGCTATTAGCCGAGAACATATTGGGTTCGATAAAATCCGGTGTTTCGTTCTCAATGAATGTGACAGTTTGGCGTGCTCTGTGAGCAGGGGCTCCATCTTATTGGAAAGTATACTTTCCAACAACATGGAGCACCTGCTCACAGAGCACGCCAAACTGTCATATTCCTTGAGAACGAAACACCGAATTTTATCGAACCCAATATGTTGCCGGCTAATAGCCACGATCTTTCACCACTAGATTATGGTGTTTGGGAAGTCCTGAAGTCCAAAATTTACATCCCTGGTACCAATATAAGGCATATATGAACTACGCGAAAGAATTCTGCTCGGCTGGGAGAAGGTGTTTCAACGATATGTAAACAGGTGTATTGATCAGTGACGTCCACGTTTGGAGGCCTGCGTTGAGCAGGAAGAGGGACACATCAAGCAACTTCTCATTTAAGACGAACAACATGGATAAGCATCTATGAAGTTCGGGACCTCTAGTCCCCTTACTTTTATTAATATGACAGTTTACCTGTAAAGGGTCACATACATACATACATACATACATACAAACAAGGTAAAGAAGATAACTAATAATAGGTACAAATAAATTTTCATTGATTCAAATGTAAGAGATATTTTAATTCTGGTTCCGTAGTAGGCCCCTAAATACGAATAAATAATGTAGACCAGTGATTCTCAACCTGTGGTACGCGGAGCTTATTCAAGCGGTAGGCCAGAGGACTATAAATACTAGGGATGCAACGGGTAGCGCTTTTACCGGGTAATCGGGTACGGGTACCCGAAGTGTAATACCCGATCGGGTATTGAAGACGTTCCAAAATTTGTTGGTTTAATACCGCGACTTATTAACTGTTCAAGCACTTGGCTTTACTATTATCTAATTTATCAATGACAAAATAGTCCCAAACCATACTACGATTTGCCATTTTGAATGTTTTGTTAAAAAATATTATACAAAAAATATATCAAGAAAACCTACAAAACAATAAAATTAAAATTAAATTAGAATTTGGTTTTTACTACCCGTACCCAATTTTTTAGCAATTACCCGATCGGGTCGGGTACCCGTGACATCTCTAATAAATACCCAGTTTGCTAATTGCTAATTACTTTCATGATAATATTTTCAAATACGTCATTAGTAGTAATCAAATAACCCACTACCTTTCGGACAGCGGACTTGTAAGTTGTAGGCTATCCAATCTGCTAGAATAAAACAATTTTCTAATGAAGCCGAAAATTCAAACTTAAACACTACAGCCCCTCCCTACGGTTTTGATTAAATGGTACCACCTTCCTTACTCAATGGTAGTACTTAGAAAAGCATGGTATCAAGAAATGGTACGTGAACCTAAAACGGTTGAGAACCACTGAAGCAGACGTTAAAATTTTTTTAAGTGGGAAAAATGTCCGTGGCTAGCCACTTCTTATATTGACTGGTTACACGAAATGTGTAAAGGAGTTGATATTATGAATAAACTTTAAAACGGGAAAATTATATTCATTTTGCTTTAACGTTACCTGACCTAACTTTATCTTTAGTTTAATCTACATTAATCGCTGAGCGTAACATATCCAACTAAGAACAAGGATCCTAATTTAACTAAAGTAGCCCTTTCTAGTCTAGCGGCTTTGATGAATAATCATGAAATATGGATTAAAGCATTAGTCTTGGTAAAGTTAATGTATACGTCCAGTGGCGGTTCCTCATATGGGCAATATGGGCAGCCGCACAGGGCGGCATTTGTGGAGGGGCGGCATGAGCGCCTGCAAAAAAAATAAAAATAAAAATAAGAATAAATAAATAAAGAAATAAATAAAAATAAAAAATAAATAAAATAAATAATAAAAGATCAATGACTTTGCATCAAGGAAGGTAAGAAGAGTCAGGCTTTAGATGGCAGTTGTGCTGTGGTGCAATTTATTTTGTTTCTTGTTCAAAGTGTAGCATAATAATTACCCTCTCTTAAGTGTCTTATTCTATTTATGTGATAGAGCATTTGTACAATTTAGAAATTTGATTCTCTAGTTTATTTATGGCAGTTGTGCAATTTAATTTGTATTTTTCCTGTTCATAGTATCATAATTACATTCTCTTAAGTGAGTTATTCTATTTACGTGATGAAGGATTTGTAAAATTCAGAAATTTGAGTCTTTGTTTTGGTTCTGAAGTTCCAACAATTAGTCCAATAAAAAGTTATTTTGTGAAAGAGTTATGTCTGTCCTTTATTTTGGGGGGATTCGAATGTGTGTGTGTTGGCGAACAGGGGGGGGGCGCTGAAAGTGAGGTTCGCCCAGGGCGTCATGTAAGCTAGGACCGCCACTGTATACGTCATATATAAACATTTCCTAGGTAGTGCCTGACCTGGATGACCTCTTTCCGTGAAAATCCAAGATGGCGTCCAAGATGGCCACCAAACATACAAATACCAATATCTTTGTAATTAGGCTGTAATGTTACTTGAAGTGTCTATATACAGTATATGTTCTGAGGAGCAAGGAATCTATATATTGATAATTCAAATAGGTTACAATAGTACATTACGCTACAATTCAAAATGGCTGCCAAATCTGACAACAAAAATAAGAGATATGGGGATTTACATATCAATTTGGTTACTATCGATATATACATGACTTAACCCTTTAAGGACTGAAGGCACAAATTGCTAACGTTTCAAATACAAGCATTCATAACTTAACCCTACAAAAAATTCAGGGTTTAAAGGGTTAAGCCGTGGCATGATTTCGTAATGATTCACTAGACTTCCTTCAGAAATGTTCAGTTGTGCGCCGGATATCAGTTTTCCAAATCAGGCGCCAATCACATTCAATGTTCACAGTCCCCACTACACTGGCAAAGTGCTGTGCACTCGAATTGAGTGTTTTAGCAGATGCACTTTCTTGAGCATAGCGGCTCAGCCTTACAGCCGCATTTTATTAGTTTCCTGCAGGTTTTTGTTGCTTTAGATTGCGTCATCCAAACTGGTTGCCAGGTGTCCTCAATTTTTGTCCAGCCAAGTGTTTCTGGAGTCGGAGCATTCCTCTGGGTTCTTAAGCTCGCTAACTAGCCTGGTAAATGCTTCGGTTTGTATCCTGGGTAAGAGTGTCCTGTGTTGATGGAAACTTTGTATCATCCTCATCCTTTTACCATAGGAAAAGAGCCCCTGCCTCAGGTCGTTCACGCTGTCAAGTGACGAGATGCTATCATACAGGATACATGTAAATCGCTCTATCACTGCGAAGGCCTCTGATTTGACTTCTGTTGGTTTGAAGGGATGCTGCGCAGGGAAGAGAAAACCTTCCGTTGTCGAAGGGTATGCCTTCTATGTCTTCCACGATGATTTCTTCCCTGTCCCGCCAAATTGTGATATAGTATCAGATCCTGTAAAGCCATGGAAAAAGGGAAGTGCTCGGGATTTGTTTTCACCAATATCTTGACAGATTGAGTTGATGTGGTAATGTTTGAAGTATTTCCTTTTACTGAATACCCCCTGTAGCTGGATGTCAGGATGGTGAGTTATCAGCTCGAAAATATTCCCACCAGGATCACCAAGATATCAAGGTGCTGACCATAACAGTAGTTGCGCTCTTTTGCATAGCATCCTGGACATGAAGACAAACTTTTGAGTTAGCTTCCTCATGGGCAGCGGTTGGCATCGGGTTACTGCTACCTTTTGACACAACCGAGTGGCCAGAAGTTATATATACTTCTTTATCGGCTGGGTAGTCACAGGCATCCACCTTCTCAGTCAGGAGAGCGAAGAGTTCTTCCTTATTCTTGGAATCCCATAGGAAGGACGCGAAGTTTACGGGCACCTTTGTCTGGCATGACACATTCCCCCTCGCTCCATTCCCTCTCTTCTCTCGAGTGGCCTCCTTCAGATTGCCTGCTCTGTACGTCCCAAACCACATCGATTCTTGTGCAGTTCTGAAGTTGCCTCTTGTTCCCGGATAAGAAGACCACAGTGTATGTATAACGGCGGCCCCATCAAATACTTTGGCATCAAAATGAGGAACATCTAGATTGTTTATTGGATCAAAATAGTCCAGTAGCTCTGATTTGCACTTAAGCAGCCGGAGTTTGTTATGCTGAAACAAAGATGGAGGCCATGGATGGTTTTCATGGGCAAGAACACCCAAGTTGTCTTAGCCCACCTGGCAAACTATAAGCAGCTGGCTGAAAAGATTGTAGTCACTTTTGAGATCATCCTTCTGCTGTCTTGTCTTGGATTTGGTTTTGAGTTGTGGCCACTTGAAAAAGTGGCAGTTGGATCTTCTTGATAGAACTCAAGTTCTATCAACAAAAACATACTTTACATATTTGTCTTTCCCAAATGTTTCCATGGTGTGAGCTGTCCTCACCAGTCTTATCAACACAGTCATGAGTATCAAGGTTCATGAGTTCATGTGAATCCTCTAGCAATGGGTTGCCGAGCGAAGAAATCGTGTCACATAATTTATTGACTTGAATCTTGAATGACTGTTGGGTTGCTAGGTCTTGTTTATGATTCTGGGAATCGCTCTGATGACGTTCTAAATGTTTCTCAAACTCTTGCAGAAGCCGTGCTTGCTCTGGACCCGACACTATTCATCTTTTCAAAGCTGCAGGTTTTTCTTTTAGCCCCACTACACCACCTGAGCCCCTCACCACCTTGTTCTGCTCGTGGCTCTGATCCAAAGGAATAGCAGAAAACTTTTATGAAGTTCTTGGAAAAAATCCAACATTTCTGTAACTCCTCCTTTATGCTTTCAGGAAGAGACTTCATATCTCTGATGTGTACGGGAAGCCAACGGGCGTAATTGGTATGGTCTAGAATGAAGAACCAGTATTGAGTATCTCTAATACTTCAACGTAGAGAGGGAAGTTCTGTTCACGGTGGGAAAGAACGAAGATAAGAAACAAAATTTCCAAATAAAGAATAAGGTCCCAGTACTCAAACATGGGACTCTTTTGGCCCATCTCCTCCTTCCTCCTCTCGAAAGTTTCGTCATCATGTGGACCATATAGCGCTTGGCCAGGGATAGGGCTGTCACTCGGTGGGCATGCCTCGTCTTGGTTACATGGGATGCATTAATGAAGGAGTCTGCAATTCCGGATGAAACAACGCCAGCCTCGCTCAGGGCTATCGTCCACTCAGAGTTCTCTAGCGGGTCACCAACCATTCTCCACAGAGCTATCTCGATATTTATCGATATTTATCGTATTGAGGAGTTTGGAATACAAACATACTCGTATGAATTCCTTGACTACAAAATATATATATTTGGATACTTCAATAAAAAATTATACACCAAATACAAGCAGAGTGATCGGCATTAGGGTGTGTCAATTTTGGGGGGTGAAATGACTAAATTGAAAAATCATGTGATTTGGTAGCAATTTAATGTAATCATTTGGCATACAAAATAATATCCTTGCTTCAAAAACAATAAAAAATAACTCCTACCTACATCAATTTTAATTCAAAAATTCCATTTTTTCGTAAATTCGTAAGAAAATAACAAATGTGCGCAAATATCCTATCAACATTTAAAGTGGCAATAAGATATCATTCAGTCTTTATTTGAAAGTAACCAATGCAGTCATGTCCTTTTTGCTGCGGTTCCTTGACATCAGCATTCGGCTTGCTACTTGCGCTTTGATGTAGCCTTCTCGCCTCTCGTGACTGTAAACTTGACTAGCTGCTTGTGTGACCATTTTCACACATCTCTCCACATTCTGAGTGTGAGAAGGCCACTTTGGCACTTGCATTGGGGCCTCTTTAAGTTGTGTTAAATCTTTGTTTGTTATACATGTTGTCAGTGGTGGCTCCAAAACTTCCGAACTCAAGTTAACTAATTCTGACAATTTCGTGGCATTGACGTTTATCGGAGGTACCTTCCTTGTCTGAACAGAGCAGTCTCCCAGCTGGTCATCATCTAGTGATGTTCCTCTAAGTTTTAGAATGATTTCCACAGCCTCAGTTCGCTCTTTGGTACATTGGCTGCAGAGTATTGCTTGCAAAACTGCCTCTGGCCTAGCATACCAAGCGGACCTTCTCACCACAGGTAACACGATGTCCACCACTACTTTCCTTTGGGTTCTCAGTAGGTAATTGAAACAAGATGTGGTTGGGCCCCTCCATCCACATTGGGTTAAGTTTTACATTGAACCAGTGAGGAAGATAAAACCCAATAATAAATTCAACAATCAACATCAAATTCTGTAGCATTTTGCCCTTCAGTGCACGTTTGGAAACCCAAATCCTGCAGAAACGAATCGCTGTAGTTAAGCAACGACTGTGACCTACGGGTCCAATCTCCAAGAGAGCCAGATTTTGAGTCAACTCTCCTGATCTGATTGCTTGAACAATACGATAAGCGTAAGATTGATCCGTGCTGAGGTCTTTGATAACTTCTTCAGACAACACTGGAAGGGGAGGGCCTACTTCGACCTTTGGAAATTTTGTATTTATTTCTAATTCCGTTGCTTCATCTAGCATGTTGCCAAGGGGGCCTGACCACTTGTTGTTGCTCTTTGTAGGACCATCAAGTTCCTAGATGAGACGACGAAGAGGTAGTTCCCCTGTGTGCAAATCACATACAATCCAAACAAGCCTTCTTCCAAGTTTTTTCTCTAAATGCGTCATAACACCGCCCTGCCATCCAGTGTTCACCGCAGTTGAGTCTCCACCAACGGCCTGCAGTGAACTGTCAAGTCTTTTTCTTGAAGCCAACATATTATTTGATCAACAATTGCCTCTGCATGTTTCTTGCCTTCTACTTCTGCTTCAGGAACAAAGTGAAACAAATAGCGGCCACCAGGTTCGGAACACACAGAGTAGTGTTCTTCTTTGATGAGACCGGGAAACTTTCTGTCCATTCCCTCTACCCCTAGGAGAACTTTTATGTCATCTCTTCTTCCATCAAACAAAAGGCAAGAGAGACCTTCATCCTTCAAATCTTTTTCATGCTGATCAGATATTTCCTTCATTTTTTTTCTTGTGCTCTTCTTATCTTATTATGATCTATCACTAAGGATGTATCCTCTCGGCTGATGAGGCCTGCATCTATCCAAGCGGCAGTGGCAATCTCTGCAGTCTCTCGTAGCCCCGTATGGTGGCGAATACTGGCAAGGGCAATGTTTGAGATGTCTTTAGTGTTGCATTTCATTCTCTTCGGCGAAGGTTCAGATGGCATTTTGGAGCTATCATCTGATGTTGCTTCTTTCTGTTCATCTGAAGAGCTTTCAAAGAAGTGAGAAACCTCTTGATAGAGCTCTTCATCTCTTTGGTTGGCTTCTTCACTCTTCTTTTTCTTCCTTTCTTCCCTCTCTCGGATTTTCTCTCTTTTCTTAGCAATAACAATCTGTTTTTTGGTTTCTGAATAATCTGCCGAACCAATCTGCATACTTCCTTGGCCTCCTGCCTTTGTTCTCTGCGCCTTTATGAAAGCCAGCTCCAAAACAGGGATCTTCTTCTCACGAGGACAGCGACAATCAATGTGAGGGTGAGGTTCTCTTCTGCATGAGGGAGAACAATTGGCTTCAGAACACAACTCTATGGGACACTGGCAGTTAAAAATGTCAAGAAGAGTATCAAGTGTGTACAGAAATTTATTTTTCTTTGCTAGTTTTCCTTTACCAAGTGATGTCTCAACTGCTTTGTGCCACAGCTTTGTTAATTTTAGCTCAATAGTTCTATACTGATTGAGTACAGGTGGTTTGAATAACACATTAGCTTTTTTCCACTGATGCAGAAGAGGGGGAATCATGTCCCTTATGAGCTCTTTCTCTGTGTAGTTCCTTCTATCCTTTGTATTTTGTTCACGAAGGAGTAACCCTAGTCTCAGCATGTCTCGCACTGTTGGTAGTTCTGATACGGGAAGCTCCTTGCCTGTACCGACTAACAGGCTCAAGTGGCATAACGACTGACCTCTTGTCTTCAATTTTGGCATCTTAGGAATCTCTGAAAAGAAAGAAAAACATTTAAATATTTTATAGCAATTACGATGTTTCAAAGTTTAGTCATTCGATGTTCTAAAATTCAATAAAAAAATATTTCATGGGATTACAACATAATTAGATAGAAGAATATGATAATAATAAATAATTGTAATAATCAATAATCCATACTTACAGTTAAACTGTAGTATTCGTCTAGTAGAATAACTATGAAGTAGGTACAAGAGCAATAACAGCAAACCACCATCTATGACATCTAAGAGGCAACTGAGGACTGATAGTGAGGGACAGTTCTATTCATGTTGTGACTTGTACATTGTACAACAACTATATGACATTGAAAACACTCCATATGCGATCAGTGGGATAATTCTGTGACAGATGAATAGTTAATCAATTTATGTCCTATTATTTAGTAAAAGAGTCAATTTCTGAAACTGTAAGGTAAAATTGATGTCGGTAAGGGTTATTTTATTTAATTTTGGTTGGCCAATTTCAAGTTTTGACATGAAAAGACACTATATTTTCACTACCAAAATTGATTTGAAAAAAGTTGACAAAATTGACACACCCTAATGGGCATATGTATGTTGGATGGTATTTTGAATTTTCACCAAAAGTAGGTCATTCAGGTCGGGCACCTCCCTATAAATTGTTGTGTATAAAGTGTACACTAACTGTACCAGGTTTGGTGCTTTGATTCAGCATGTCACGATTTCAGTTAGAAATGGCGCTAAGCCACTAAGATATTCTAACTTCACTTCACCTAACTTGTATAATTTAACATAACTTCCCTCTTACATAATTTAATCTAACTTAATTCACCCTTAACTCAATTCGTACCATCATCGAAATTTTTGTTTCTGAAGATCGCCAGTGATTTCCCATCGCCAATGATTGGTTTTCCATTGAATAAGATGGCTTCAACTTCACTCCTTTCCTCGTAGGGGTAGTCAATTTTGATCTGAATGTTCACTAATTTAATACAAGCCTCTTCAGTCCATTCTTTTACGAGAGCCCAATGAGTGGGCGTGAACTGTATGGCTTTACCGTGCTGTCCCTCAATCTTTAAAAAAATTATATTTTTGTCTTTATCTCCTACTTAAAATGTATATTATTAATTAAGTGCATATTTTTAATACGAGTAGATTCATATTATTAAGGGTTTCTTTTAAATATTCAATGAATTGCATTTAATGTAGTCACAAAGCAAAGCTTAAAAAAGAAATAAAATCTATGGAAAGATACTTTTTTTCTTCTTTTTTAAGTGCGAATTATGCCACACTTTTAAAACTTAATTAAAAATAACTTGTTTAAATATGTTCCTGAAAGTTTTATTTGTTATTGTAATGAGCTATATACTCGGGTTTTGCTCCTCAACTGCCAACTCCAACCTATTCTTACAGTATTTCCAACTCCAGAATGAAAAATTCCCCAGCGTGACCAATGTATTTATTATTTATATTATTTTAGTGAAGAATCATACATATATTCTCTACAGCAGAGTGGTAATAATATTATCTATCGACACTATTATACTTTTCAGCATGAAATCAAACGTAGAAAAATGCAGCTTCCATCCAACGTAGCAATATTCAAATGAAAATATTATAGGTTTGTTTTGCTACCGCTGTTGTTAAGATATTAAAAAAGTTTATGTGAATATTATCAGCGCCACTAAAATGTTAATTTCTTAGAATTTGAAAACAGGCTCTCCTCTCAAGTTGTTGTCATGTAATACTTTGAAAGTGATGCCTTTTACTGTATAAAATATAAGGATGTCAGGAAAATTATATTTGAAATTAGTACAGGGCAATGGGCATTGAGCATGAAATGTATGTGAAAAATATTTTTTTTTAATTTACAAATTATGAAATATTACTGTACATTTGGATTCAAAAGTAGCATTACACTTTTATTTAAATATTGGAATAAAAGTTGAAGGCTATTTTTGCACCTAACTGTCCACTAATATTTCATTATTTTGAAATATTAAATTATCTTATTTTCACACATTGTATAAAAATTCTGTTTTGGTTCAATTATAATTCATGTTCTGTATAAGTATTGTGTAATGTATGATTGCATCAGGTTTTGCTATACAGTGCGCAGTATTGTGATATATGAGTGAATATAACCTATAAAAGAAAATCAACGAGCATACAAGGACATTCTCATTTTAGTTTTGGTAGTAAAAAGATAACTTCATTCTAATATGAGTTTCGATAAATATCGATGTCCAAATTTTCATTGACGCAAGAAAAGTAACAGCAGAGTCGTTGCCATGGATTAAACAAGAAAAATACTGCAAAAAAAAAAGACTGTTCTTCTAGCACCTGATGGAGGGAACAAAAATATCTGCGAAGAAGAAGAAGAAGAAGAAGAGACAAATGAACTATATGACCCAGCAGTGAAATGAAGATTTGGAGAATTTTCCTTTGAGTCTGAAGAGGAGGAACCTTCTGTTGAAGAAACGAGGGTGCTACTATAGTATGTGGTCTACCTCGATTCAGCGGTCTACCTTTTAATTATAGCTTCTTACCTTGTTTACTAATTGCTTGTTTACATTCCAATGTCCAGCGCCCTTGACGATTGGTTAGGTTTAGTCATGATATTTTCGTTAGTTTTAACGAAAATATCGTGACTAAACCTAACCAATCGTAGGTAGACCACATACTATAGTAGCACCGAAACTATTTTTTAAATAAATAAAATTGAATAATAAATAGCATTTTATATTTATTATATTTTCATTTATACCTTGGATAGGAATCACACTCTACAGTACTGTAGTTTCGAACCAAAACAGGTAGGAATCACCCTATAGTATCGAAGTCACCGGTAGGAATCACGCTATAGTAGCACCAAACATTGTGCTCGAAAATGGAAAAGGGTAAAAAGTTTTAATAGAACAATTGTTTATGAAGACAAACGTAAAGAACTGAAATATTGAACTTCTTTTTTACAGATTGTTTGATAGCTCACAAGAAGAGAGAAATGTGTTGAAAAAATTATTTACCTATTGAGGAAATCAATCGTTTTCTTGGTATATGAGTACATACATTTTTCTGAATACGAGCAATTGCCAGTTGAACTAATTGATTTAATATGGCTCTTAGGCTTTACTAAGAACCCAGTAAAGTCCATAGCTTAAGGACCAAATAAATAAAATAAATAGTTTAATTGGCATTTGCTCATTGTATTATTGTAACGTAGCAGTAATTGCAATATTGTAGCATTTATTTTATAAATAAGGAATGTTTTATTTGATTGAGTGCACTTCAGACAGAGATTGTTGGGTCAATCAATACTGTTGGGTCAATCAACCGGACATGAAACTTCCTTTTATTTCAGGAAAAGAAGTTTAGTAGAGACCAATTTTTTAAAATAAAAAAAATATTTTCGCACTCAAGATAATTAAAACTTGGAGAAGGGCAACAAAGTAGCTAAAATATCATTTTACATAAAACTTTCAATGAAAATCTTGCGAGTGAATAATAATTTTTATTTTTTGATGAATCTCTGGTACTTTATTATAGCAAATATAGTTCCAAAATGTTTATAAAAGATAAGCACGTACGTTTTGGTTATAGGATTTGGTCATCATTTACAGATAACGGATATCCATATCACCTAGAGATTTAAACTTGAGAAGATACGATAAAAAGTGAGATTAAAACTTTACGACAATGAGTTGTTCACCATAAAAATTAAAGATGGTTTTTTTCCTGCCACCAAATTACGACTCATTTATTTTTCCGACATCCTACGAAAATATTACACTTTTAAAATGGAATAAATTAAATTTCATTTTTCTAAAGGAAAAGGAAAATGACTGATGTGTAAGTTACGTAACTTTTTCTTTACATTTAATTTACGCCATTGCGAGTATATAACATTTTCTTATAATATCGAAGGAATAAATCCACCGTAATTTGGTGGCAGATGAGATGTCACCTAAAAGTTAGAAAAGTTTTTCTTTATCTTTTACAGTGTACTGAATCCATTTGAAACAGTAGATTAGAAGTCATTACCAAATTATAGTGAAATTTATTTTGATAACTTACAAACGAAATGTAACCTCCCAAAGCTTCTTGATGATAAAGGGTACAGGGCAATTGGTACAATCCCTGATAACCCGACTTATAACGGAAATGGAATAAAAGAGGCGAAGATCTTTTGACTCTCGTTGCAAAGGTGATTTACGAGAACAAGGAGCGTAAACAGGACAATTTAAGTTGTAAAACAGTTAGATTTGTTATTCTAAACGAAATACAGGACTATATATGGACGGTTTCCGATTGCGAATGCTTGTGGGTCTTGGTCCAGTTTGTGTAGAGCAAGCCTGAGGTAGTACGAGTGTGACTGTGATTGATGCGGGTAAATTTGCGCTGCCTTGGGGAGGAAACACAAACTTGCGGTGCATCTTGTTCCTGAAGAATCATGCACCAGGACTGATAATAACTGGAGGTGCCTGCTACACAAACTAACGAAAACTGCAATAAATTTAATAGGGATATGGATATTCTTGAGACTAGACTAATACGAACCATTGTTGCTTCCAGTGGCGATGGACCACGTACCAAAGCCTCGTCAGTACGTTGATCCGCTATTTGCTTAACAATGCTGCTCCGAGCTGCTTGTACCGTGAAATAGCCGTATGGGCGGAATGGTACACTGTGTAAAAAGATGTTTGACGCTTCTATATATATAATTATATATATATATATATATATATATATATATATATATATATATATATATATGTGTGTGTGTGTGCGTGTGTGTGTGCGTGTGTGTGTGTGTGTGTGTGTGTGTGTGCTTGCTTTGAATCATAATTTTACGAAGAATACAAATACAAATACATTTTTTTTTCTGGTCCTAGGTATGAGTTGTCCTAGGTATGAGTTGTCTTAGGTATGAGTTGTCCTAGGTATGAGTTGTCCGGGTATGAGTTGTCTGGGTATAAGTTGTCCTGGTATGAGCTGTCCTGGTATGAACTGCCCTAGAACCGAGCTCTGCATAGCAGAATCTCTATTTCTGCTACAATTAAAACCTTCACTGCGTAATAATGAGAGGTCAACTGGTCTTTTGTGTTTTTAATATTGTGAGTATTATAGTAATTTCGTGTTTGTTCATCATTAAAATGTATTTTAATCCTTAGTTTTTTAATTAATATCCACACCTTCTTTCTCTTTCTCAAGCTTACTTGGTTTTAGTAATTTAAACTTAATATTAATTTTATTTTATTTTACTATATTTCGTTGCCTTGTTCGTACGTGTTTTACATAGTGTTTTTGCATTGTTCTAGATTGCCTGACGATGGAGGAAGTTTTTTCTCCGAAAGTGTCGCTGTACAATAAATTAGGATGTTTTACCAAATGTTCGTTTTACTCTCCATTATACGTCTCCGCTTCCCCGAGGACAACTCTATTGCAACTATATATATATATATATATATATATATATATATATATATATATACTGTGCATATATACGTACTCTGATACTATTACAGTCTTCGTAAAGAAGATGTCGAGTATGTATCCAGTAAAAGTTGGGCAACTGGGTATGGAAATGCGAATATTCCTTCCAGTTTTCCAAGCTGCTTTATAGGTCAGAACATCTGAACTCAGATGAGGCGACTCTGAAATAATAATAATAAGCATAAAAATAAGAATAAGAAAATAATAATAAATACAAGGTGATCGAAATTATAGTGTTAACAAAAAATTTATGTAACAAGTTATTTCTGGGAACACCTTTTGGATAACCCTGTATGCTCGTGTGAAAACAAGTACAATACTTGAAATTAATACAGTATTGAGAGTGAAAAATTTCATACATAGGTGCTACTGTACATGACCTGAATTGTTTCAGCGCAATGGACTGCATTCGTCATGGCCTGAGCCTCGTACCAGTTTCTGGCCCTCCTGACCGAGACCTGAATGATTTATTTGGGTCTGATGCGACAGAATATCACATTTTTGTGATAGACGATTTACCAACCAAATGAAGACTACATACAGAGGGCTCACAAAAGTGTGTTACCTTTACACCTTTACGTAATACAAAGGGGAATGCAACACGATTCTAAATATATTCATTCAATATTTCTGTTATTATCTTTTTTATACAGGAAGGGCCAAGGGCGAACGCCGCCCAAAACGCCCCCTTCCCCATAGGAGAAGAAGAGAGCCGAAATCATGGTCCAAAATTTTCGAGATTCCTGGACAATCTCTGCGTTTTAAAGATTGGAGGTACATTGGGGTAAAATGGATGAAGGACGGTTGTTCCAGAGTTCATCGGTTGAGTAGATGAAAGATTGAAAATACCAATTAACTCTTGGGTTAGAGAGTTGGACAGAAAAGGGAGGAGAAAAGTAAAAAGTCTAGCACTGCAGGCTCTCCTTAAAGGAGGAGGCATGCAGTTAGAGAATTCTCTAGAAGACTAGTCCGGTATCTTTTCCGTTTGGTGCCCACCACTAGAATTAAAATTAATTATTACCATCATGTGTACTTTTTTACGCTGATTTAAAAAAATATATAAGTTTTTTCCGATAAATGAATAATAAAAACGTTACCAGCCCTTTAACGTTTGAATTTCGTACATTTAAATTAACTGGTATGTGTTAAAGCATAAAAGAAATAGAATATGGAAGACTGGAATATTACAAAAATAATTACAAACTAACGAAAATATCACAACTTAACCTAACCAATCGTCAAGGGCGTACAGTTGACGTAACCGGGCATTCAATTAACCTAACCGGGCATTCAGTTAACCTAACCAGTCGGTCATTTTTAATGTATCATGTAACCTATTTTGCATAATAAATATCATGTAATCTATTTTGCATTTTTATTGCCTGTTATGCAAAATGTTCGCATTTCTCTAAAAAAAGAATGTTATTTTCGTATTCAGAGGGTCAAAACGCACAGCTGGTGCTTATTTTCGAAAGAATCTGGTGGTGGGCTCCAAACGGAAAAGACCCAGTGTCCACGACAGTGACGAGAGAGTGAGGCAACATTGTGGCGAAGAGAGAGGGATTGAAAACAGTCAGTAAGAGGCGGAGAAGTGATGAGACGAAAAGCCTTTGATTCCACCCAGTCAAGCAGAGCTGTGTGGGTTGAGCCACCTCACACATGAAAAGCGTACTCCATACAGGGGCGGACAAGACCTATGTACAAAGGATAGCAACTGTAGGGGTCAAGAAACTGCGGAGCCGGTACAACACACTTAACAGTTTAGAAGCTGTTTCAGAAAGAGTATATGTGATCTTTCCAGGAAAGATCACGAGAAAAGGAAACACCAAGACTGTTAAAAGAAGAAGAGGGAAAATTGAAGTGTGTATTGTTGAAGATGATGGGATAGTCGTGGAGAAGATTGTGACGAGTATCAAATCAAATAAAAACTATGGAAAAACAAAAGGTGTATATTTATTTTTGTCAACCTTCCGTATATGGTACCTTATCAAGTGAACTATTAGTAATGCATTTGTATTGGACTGACAATAAAAATATTGGCATTGCAAAAATATCCTGCTAGTAATAAAAATAAAGTTTTAAACGCGCTGGTGTAGTGGTTAGCATCGCTGACTACGTATCCACCGGCCCCGGGTTCGATTCCTGGCAAAACAGATGCTGATCGGGAAGTCGTGAGATCGAGCCCTAGCAACGTATTCGTAATTTCTGACCATCCGTGGTGGGTCGTGGTTCGAATTCCACGTTAAACTGTAGGCCCAAGAATGAACAATTCGGTAGAAAGCAAAAATTCAAGGTATTACATTTTTTTTCTCTCTCTCTCTCTCTCTCCATATATATATATATATATATATATATACTGCTCTAAATTCTCTTAAACTTCAAATTTGCCAAATTATAATTTGATTGGTAAACCCGTGGCCACCCTCAGCTCCCACCCCCAATGGAGGAAGCCTGAAGCCACCACTGCTTATTACGACAGTATGAGAAAAATACTGTTTACAATTTTTTTGGTGATTGTACTGTACCGGTATATATATATATATATATATATATATATATATAATAAACAGGAACACCAGAGAAAATACAAACATCCTTCAAACATCCTTCAAACATCCTTCAAACATCCTTTAAGTTTATTTTAAATTGTTATTAAGCAATTTGTATTTTGTATGTGATTTGGAATTTTATTGTTTTAGCCCTGAAGATGGAATTAGTGCATTCCGAAACGTTGGTACTATTAAACCTTGAAGGATGTTTGTATTTTCTCTGGTGTTCCTGTTTATTATTAAACTGCGTTTTCCGCGCCACCAATCAATAGCCGATATATATATATATATATATATATATATATATATATATATATATATATATATATATATATATATATAGGGGTTAGACAAAATAATATGAACACCCGCCGATTTCACCTGTTGTCTTTACGGACTGCTCAGACACAAAGTAAACGGTCAAATGACTAGCAAACATATTTAAATGCGTAACAGAGAGTGTATACGTCATGTTATAACCCTCACGTTGTTTTTACAGATCTGAGTGAATTATGAATTAGCAGTTATGAAAGACCTGTCAGACTTCCAAAGAGGGCAAATTGTCGGAGCGCGGATGGCTGGTGCATCGGTGACGAAAACCGCTCAGATGTTCAATGTATCCAGAGGAACTGTCTCTATGGTCATGTCTGCATACCAAAACCATGGAAAGACAAGCACCGACAAATGCAATAGTGGACGCAAGAAGAAGCTGTGTGATCGAGACCGCCGGGTGCTAAAGCGCATTGTGACAAAGAACCATAAGACCACAGCTCCAAAAGTGACTGCAGAGCTTAACCAGCATCTTGCAAGCCCGGTATCGACCAGAACTGTAGGTCGCGAGCTCCATGGAGCTGGATACCATGGGAGGGCTGCAATTGCCAAACCCTTCCTTTCGCACATCAACATTGAGCGGCGCAGAAAATGGTGTAATGACCATAAAAATTGGTCAATGGACCGGTGGAAGAATGTAGTCTACTCCGACGAATCCTCCTTTACGCTATTTCCATGTTCCGGTCGAGTTTACGTCTGGAGACAGCCTAAAGATGCTTATGACCCCGACTGCCTGACCCCAACCGTTAAGCATGGAGGCGGATCTGTGATGGTTTGGGCAGCAATATCGTGGAATACTCTTGGCCCCGATCCTATTCAAAGGAGTGACATAACGAAGGAGTGACATAACAAAGGAGTGACAAATCGGAGATAAAATTCAAAGGAGTGACATAACAAAGGAGTGACAAATCGGAGATAAAATTCAAAGGAGTGACACGAAAATACCAACAAAGAAGAAGAAAGAACAAATCCAGAGGGAAGAGAGGCTTGCAACTGTTAGGTTAGGTTAGGTTAGGTTAGGTTAGGTTTCTAGTTTTTGAAATAAAATCTTAATTTTAACAATTCTAACAAATTTTGTTTTTTTAAATAAAATTTTAATAATTATACTCCTTTGAATTTCATCTCCGATTTGTCACTCCTTTGTTATGTCACTCCTTCGTTACGGTATTTATGTCACTCCTTTGTTATGTCACTCCTTTGAAATGTCACTCCTTCGATACAGACCCTCTTAGCCCAGCTGTAGTACTGCATGGTAGGGTTAACGCCCAGGTCTATCTGTCAATATTGGCTGACCAGGTCCATCCCATGGTCCAAACGCTGTTTCCCAATGGCGGCGCCGTCTTCCAGGATGATAATGCACCAATCCACACCGCTGGGGTCGTTAAAAACTGGTTTGAAGAGCATGTTAGTGAAGTAGAACGCTTGGATTGGCCTCCACAATCCCCGGATCTTAACATTATCGAGCATCTGTGGTGTCAGTTGGAGCAGCAGGTCAGAAGCCGATTCCCACCGCCGGCGTCTTTGGAGGAACTGGAGCAGGGTTTGCTCGAACAATGGCTCAGGATTCCTCTAGCCACTGTCCAAAAGCTGTATGAATCAATTCCCCGACGCATTGCAGCTGTTATTGCCGCTAAAGGAGGACCAACTCCATATTAAGAATAAAAACCGCCATTTATCAAGGTGTTCATATTATTTTGTCCAACCCCTGTATGTATATATATATATATATATATATATATATATATATATATATATATATATATAATATATGTTATAATGTTATAATGTTTCAGACCAACAAAGACCCTAGGATCCACTCATGGCTGGTCTACCTAACTGTGTTCGTAATCGTGTATTGTGTATACACATACGAGGAAAAGTGTAGGTGTGGCTGTAAAGACTGTACAGTAATGTAGAAATGTGTGTGCACCCATTATGGGTCTCCCATTTAAAGGTGTTTGTGGGGCAAGTGAAGATCATGAGTTTTTCAATACCTCACAGTACTATGGGGGGCACCGCTCGGCAGAGGAATCTCTTTAAATGGGGTGTGTAAGGACAGAGAGTATCCCCTAACCCAAGACGCTGCCTCCCTATATCCCACAACACTTGTGTTGAGCTGTGGGATCTATCCCCACAAAGCCTTAATTTTACTACCTTAAACTATACCCTTTCTATCAACATGCGCGTCCAATCGATTCTTAAACATGTTTATAGACGTGCTACTAATTACTTCTACCGGCAAACTATTCCAGCTATTTACTATTCTATGCGTAAAAAAGTTTTTCGCAACTGCTGTCTCGAACCTTCTACTTGTCAACTTACACCCGTTATTTCTAGTCCTATTACATTGAGATATTTCGAAAAAGCTATCTCTATCTACGTTATCAAACCCATTCATAATTTTGAAAACCTGGATTAGATCACCCCTTAACCTCCTAGTCTCGAGTGTAGTCAATTTTAACTCTTTAAGCCTATCCTCGTACGACTTTGACCTAAGAGACGGAATCATCTTAGTTGCTCGTCTTTGAACTCTTTCGATTTTGTCTATATCTTTGCGCATATGCGGATTCCAAAATTGGACCGCGTACTCCAAATGGGGTCTAACTAATGATTTATAAAGAGGAACTATAATATCGCGCGATTTGTACTCAAAATTTCGAGCTATAAAACCTAACACTTTGTTCGCCTTATTGACCGCCGCTGTACTTTGTTTCGCTACTTTTAAATCACCAGTGACTATAACTCCTAAATCTTTTTCCTGCTCTACGCTTGTTAAATCTTTCCCTGACATACTATACGCAAAATTACCGTTACGCGAACCTATATGCATAATTTTGCACTTATCCACGTCAAATCTCATTTGCCATGTGACTGACCAATCAACGATTTTATTCAGATCTTCCTGAATTTTACCTCTATCTTCGTCATTAATCACCCTACCACCCAGCTTCGTGTCATCCGCAAACTTTGAAACTGTACTGACTAGGCCGACATCTAAATCGTTAATATATATAAGAAAAAGCAAGGGGCCCAATACAGAACCCTGAGGAACGCCACTCGCTACATTAGCCCAAACGACTCCGCTCCTCAACGACCACCCTCTGTTTCCTGCCTCGCACCATTCTTCTAGCCAATTTATTACTACACCCCTGATTCCATGAGCCTTAGTCTTTTTTGTGCGGCACGGTGTCAAACGCTTTTTGAAAATCTAAATACACTACATCAACCGCCCGATGTCTATCGTAAACGTTAACCACGCTTTGGAAAAATTCTAAAAGATTAGTTAAGCAAGATTTGTTTCGCCTAAAACCGTGCTGCGTATTTCTGACATTATGCACTTCTAAGTGTTCGACTATACGATCCCTAATTATTGATTCCAGTAGCTTACCTACAACAGACGTTAAACTGATTGGCCTATAATTTCCCGCCGCACCTTTATCGCCTTTCTTAAAGATAGGTGTTACGTTCGCTAACTTGAAATTATCTGGTACGCACCCCTCAGAAATAGACGCATTAAAAATCTTTGTTAGCGGCAAAACAATGCTATCTTTTAATTCTTTTAGTTGTATGGGATATATGGAATCCGGACCCGGTGATTTACGCGTTTTCATTTTATCAATATAGCGCATTACTTCCCCTTCACTAACGACAATATTATCCAAAATATTACCATTATCAAAAGGTATTATGTCTATGACCGTAGGGATATTCGTTACATCTTCTATAGTAAAACTGACGTAAAAAATTCGTTTAGCAAGGTAGCCATTTCCTTGTTTTCAGAGACTAGATCTCCATTTCCATTTTTAATGGACCTAAGACACTTTTTACTGGATTTCTATTATTGACGTATTGAAAGAATCGCTTGGGATTTTCTTTACCGTCACGAGCTATGGAGATTTCAAATTCGCGTTTTGACTTTTTTATTACACTTTTAGCTTCACGCCTTAGAGATATGTAGTTGTTTCGTAACAACAGATTATCTTTATCGGACTTGTATGCCTATAAGCCCTCTCTCTACTCTTTATAATGTCTCCTACTCTAGAAGTAAACCACAAGGGCTTGTTGTTAACTTTCGCACGCTTAATTTTGTACGGTACACATTCCTCATTTATAGTCCTAAATACCTTTACGAACGATTCCCACATTAGTTTTGCGTTGGAGTTCCCCATTACGTTTTCCCAATTGACGTGTGAAAATTTATTTCGAAATTTACTAAAGTCTGCGTGCTGGAAGCTAGGAATTTTAGTCGAGTTAGTTGGTTTCGAGTGACTTACTGAGAGGACAAACTCTACCATATTGTGATCGCTATTGCTCAACGGTTCTATTACTTGAAGATCAGTAATTAGCCTATCATCCGTAGTTATTACTAAATCTAAATACTGTCCAACCTCGTAGGTTCCCCAACCTTTTGAATAAGAAGCTATCCTCGAGAAAATTAACAAACGATTACCTTCCGCGTCCCCTACATTGTATCGTAATTCACGTTGGCGCAATTAAAGTCACCCATAACTAAAGCCTGCTCACTACCGATTATTCTCTTTAGTTCACGATATAACGCTTCGTCCGTATCAGCTGTTTGATTTGGGGGCCTATATATAACCGCAACAAGAAGTTTGAAATCGTTCAATTTAGTTCTGCTATAGTCGAATCTATCGGTTCTGGAATTGAGTGCTTTACTTCTATAACGTTCGCAATATTATCTTTGATATACAACATAACACCGCCTCCTCGCCTACCTATTCTGTTTTTAACAAAGTCTATAACCTTTAATTTGATACTCCCCTACAAAGTCACGTGTTTCAGTGCTAAGCCACGATTCATTTATCGCAATTAAATCATAGTCTTTACAAGCAATTAAAGAAAAAATTCGTTTATTTTATTTCGTAGGCTACGAGCATTTAAGTAGAACCTTCAAATGTTTGTAATTGCGACACCTTCGCTAGCGCGGGAGAAATTTGTGGAATTTACGCTGGGACCGTTCGGGTTACGGCAACCTGAAAAGAAGAGACAGTATTATGAAATAGTCTTCCTAAACGCGCAGCTCCAACTTCATTAAGATGAAGTCCATCTTCGAGGAACAAGTCCCTCCTGCCGTAGAAACTGTTCCAAAAATTAGCAAAATGCACTCCTTCCTGTTGGCAAAGAGACTTAGGTTATTGTTAATATAGGTCGCCTTGCTGTAGAAATCGCTTCGTTGGATAATTCGAGGAAGTATACCTGTTAAAACAATCTTATTAGTTTTCTCCCTTAATCGCTCTAATAAGTCCCTGTACCTAGCCAGCAGTTCTTCCGATCTAGAATTTAAAACGTTATTAGTACCGACATGAATAACATACGTTGTGTCCTCGGCGGTACTGTCTGTAAAATGGTCAACATTATTAGTTATATGCTCCACCCTTGCACCAGGGTAGCAGTAACGGCGCCTACGACGAGGGTTTCTCCCACAGAATTCCTCGAGCTGCCCTCGAACAATGGAATCACCAACGAGTCGTATTTCCGGTTCATCAGTATCTTCGAACCCTAAAACAGAAAACTTATTGCTTGTTATTACTGGTAGACAAGGCTTTGCTTTTCTCAATGGGGCTCCATTTCGCACTCGAACGAAGGGTTGGGAACTAGGGGAGAGAGGGCTATTAGTACTATTTATATTATTATTATAGAAACTGAGGCAGGAGGGGTCGTAACTGGAGTCTCAAGGGATTCTAATTTTGCCGTCAGGAGCATCACGCTTTCTTCAAGTCTCACCCTGGCCTGCCTCTCACGGTCTAATTCGTTCCTCAGCACTTCCATGCTTGAGCACCACCTGCAAACTAACTGATCATTATTATTAGCCATTGTAAACGCGTAAGCAGCAAATTTCCCTTCACAGCGACTGCAAGTACTTGACGGGGGTGCCATGCTTTTAATTAGTTGAATAACAAAAAACAAAAAGAAAAAAACAAAAAACGAGCGTTTGGAAATTAATAAATTATAACGTAGGTCCACCGCGTTCTTGAAACGCAGAAACAGGATCTTGTAACACAAATTTATTACTAAATTATTAGGATTAAGCTACCGACGAAAGAAATGTTAAAGAAAAAGTATTAAATGGAACTTATCTGGTCGCTGACTTAATCCTTTTTTTCCCACGGTAGGTGACCCTTTTCGAGGTCAGGTAGTGTGTGAAGGAACTCTGAACCTTAAAAAACCATGTTTCTGATAGATTTGAACAACACAAAACAAACCAAGGGAATTTGAACCTTATGACTGCACGTTTTCTGATTGATTTAAAAACGAAAGAAGGCAAGCCACGTTCAGTAGCCTTGGTTTGATCAAATAATATAGTACTGAATAAAGTCAATAAATGAAATATATTCGTTAATGAATGATTAGTAGCACGAAGTAATTTAGTTAAGAATGCACGGAACACTTTTTTTTTTTAAAACACTTCAACGAAAACCACTTATTCAATTGATAGCACTCGACAAAACACGTCTGGTGTTATATATATATATATATATATATATATATATATATCGTAAAGAACGACGCTTGTATAGGAGATATTCCGCGCAAGACGAGAAAGAGAAAACAACAAATGAAACTGAATGTATATAATGTTACGGCAAGCGGGAGGTGCCCCCTTGGGGCATTGGTTTCTGCGAGTATGTAGAGGAATTACGGCATTTGGAAGAGTGAAGTCCATGGTGTAGTGGTTATCGCGTCTGACCGGCAATCGGAAGATCCCGGGTTCGATTCCCAGGTGGTACTTCATTTTTTCATTTGTTGTTTTCTCTTTCTCGTCTTGCGCGGAATATCTCCTATACAAGCGTCGTTCTTTACGTTATTTATACTGCGTGTTCTTTGCAGTTGAATGTATATAATGTTACGGCAAGCGGGAGGTGCCCCTTGGGGCATTGGTTTCTGCGAGTATGTAGAGGAATTACGGCATTTGGAAGAGTGAAGTCCATGGTGTAGTGGTTATCGCGTCTGACCGGCAATCGGAAGATCCCGGGTTCGATTCCCAGGTGGTACTTCATTTTTTTCATTTGTTGTTTTCTCTTTCTCGTCTTGCGCGGAATATCTCCTATACAAGCGTCGTTCTTTACGTTATTTATACTGCGTGTTCTTTGCAGTTGAATGTATATATATATATATATATATATATATATATATATATACCGGTATAGTACAATCACCAAAAAATTGTAAACAGTATTTTTCTCATACTGTCGTAATAAGCAGTGGTGGCTTCAGGCTTCCTCCATTGGGGGTGGGAGCTGAGGGTGGCCACGAGTTTACCAATCAAATTATAATTTGGCAAATTTGAAGTTTAAGAGAATTTAGAGCAGTGATGGTCAACGGTCAACCCCAGACACAGACACACAGACACAGGACTCTCTCCCGAAAATGGCACGCCACAGTCGGAAATTAAATAAATAAATTTCCATAAAGAAAATACAGTAAAAAAAGAGTCTTTCTTCATTTCATTCGAATCGAGACTTCTCGGAAGGTCTTCTTATTTCAATTTGTACGATTTTTAGTCCAACCATCTTCCGCATTCTGTGTCAGTCCTTGAAAACGAACTGCATCGCCTTTCAACCAAACTGCCATAGGCTGGGAGCGTTTCCTGGCGCCCGTCGTAGCCGGACGTACGACGATTCGTTTCCGTTTTTTTTTTTTTTTTAACCGACTTTTTATTAATGTCTCATTTTCTCTTGTTCGTGCTTTTGCATTATGCATTTATGAGTATCTCTTACTCATGACTTCGTACCACACAAGTTAACTTGGTCGAGTCACAGTGTTACAACTATATATATATATATAGTTTTTGCTTCATGTTCATCCTAACAATGTTTTTGAGTAAACCGAGCATTTCCAAACGAAAGTATGAAGAAGCCATCTATGAGGGAGTTTAATCCTGCTTGGAAAAAAACAATTTTTGTTCTTATTTACTTCAGGTAAAACATCGAAACCAATTGTTTGGTATGTGATGCTACTGCGACTGTCCCTCAAGAAAATTAATTTGGAAAGGCATTTTAAAAGGAAGCATGGAGAATTCAACTTCAAATATGCAGTTACTTCAAACCAGTATGACAGACAGATTTCATTTCAAATGAAAAGACGGTTCTCGCAGTGCAACAGGGGCTCCTTGTCGGGAAAAGAGAATTAGCGTCTATGGTGAGGTATGGTAGGAGGATTTTCTGAAACTTCTACTATGCTGGAAGAAGCGACCTTACATCAAGGAGAACAAATCGTTAGTGTTCGCAAATTATTGCTACATATGCTGGTGATCCTAAATAAAAGACAATGGTAAATGAAATTGCGCTTTTCCGAAACCCATCAGGCGAACCATTGTCTAATGGACGTTCATAAAATAAGTTAAATTTCATGTTTCCCACTTAGAAATATTTTTTTGCTAGCAGTGGATAAAAGCTGTGATTTTACTGATACACCGCTGCTTAGTATTTTTGTCGGGTGTATGAAGGAGAACTTCGATGTGATTGAAGAACTATTTCTATCTCTGCGTTCTGTCATTTCCACCACGGGAGAGGACAGATTTACAAAACTGAAGAAATGTGTTGAGGAGAAGGAACTGAACTGGTCAAAATTCGACAGTTTGCGCTGATGGGGTACCCTGTATGACTGGCAGAAAAAATGGTTGTGTTGTTCGCCTTAAAAACGTTTTTGGAACGCGAGTTATTCAAGTATCATTGCATCATTCACCAAGATTTCCTCTGTGCCAAAGAAAAATAACTTCGCACGTTCTTTATCTCCTAGCGCGCTTTATAAACAAAATTCGTGCACATGCGTTGAACCGCCGAGAATTCCGCGACTTACTCGATGATCATAGGTATGATGCCAAGGAATTACTTCTTTATTGTCAAGTAGGGCCTACGTTGGTTATCGAAGGGACAGGCTCTTATGAGATTTTGGAAATTAAATAAGAAAGTTTTTAAAAGTTTTTAAAAGAAAAGGGAGAACTTGTTGAGGAGTGGAGTTTACTTGAAGATAAACACTGGTTCAGTGAGTGATCTTTCCTTTCTCATCGATATTACCGAACACCTTAACAACCTCAACCAAAGT
The DNA here is from genome assembly GCA_023014485.1 of Bathynomus jamesi. Classification (NCBI taxonomy): domain Eukaryota; kingdom Metazoa; phylum Arthropoda; class Malacostraca; order Isopoda; family Cirolanidae; genus Bathynomus; species Bathynomus jamesi. The sequence goes on along the minus strand of JAJOZX010001474.1, from coordinate 191,135 downwards.
TTGCTGGAGAAAGACTACCTTTTCCCACTGCTTAATTCTGTGTCACCATTCAAGGCAAAAGTGAAACTGTTTGTAAATGCTTTCGGTCGAAAGAAGGAAAAAATCTTGATTATTTCAAATGTCTGCTGGAGCTAAACTCTAAGAACGATGACGACAATTTCCAGATTAATTTTGAGAGATAAAAGAACACTGTTTCTTCGCGAATGGATTCATTTGAATTACGATTTCAAGATTTCAGTGATGATAAAATAAATATGATACTCCTCACCAACCCATTCAACCTCTCAAATATCGAGATAGAAGTTTATGCACCAAGAACCTATAGGACCTACAGTTTTACATAGGATCCGAACCAGGGGCCGCTACATGATCTGGATGGTCCCTCGTCCAACTACAACACACATATATACTGTATATATATATATTTTTTTTTCTTAAGGAGGAGATTGTAAACACCAATCAATCAGGGAAGTATTCCGGGAGATGGATGTTAGGCAGGAGACAAAGAGTGCTGGAACTCCCGTTTCTCCCCTCGCTGTCCTCCTTAGCTGATCTTTTTTCGTGTCTCATTTATCCCGTGAGCAGTCCAGCATGCCCTTAAACACACGCTTCTCCCTCCTCTATTTTCCCTCTATTCCTCAATTACACGCATCTTACGCGCTACACAATCTTTTCAAAATTTATATTTAGAAAAATAGAAAAATTGTACCAGTGAGCCTTGGAGACCCTATTTTTGTCACTCTCCTTCTGCGGAGGGGTCACTTTTGCGGGCACTCGCCCTTGGCACATCCTTCCTACATAATATATATATATATATAACTGTGTATATATAAATAAAGAGAGAGAGAAAAACATGTTACTAAAGACTAACTAAATTAATCTCCAAATATGGTACATTTTGGCTGCTCTTTTAGATCCTTAAAACTGTTTAAGAATTACCGCAAGGTCCATGTTTATCACAGAGTCCACTAGAAAGGGCCTTCCTTCGACACAGAATATTTTCATTCACTTCTATTTCAGTTATTTCGACAGGACCGACGTCGTAAAGGATTTGGAATGAAAAATTTTCATGAAATGTAACACTCAGAGTCAAATTGGTGGGGAGTGCCAAGATCCATTCTTCAGAACTGATCGCTTCTGCTTTCAACAAAGAAGTCTAGTAAGAAAAAAATAATAATTAGAAATTCCGTCATGCAGTCCACGCAGTCAACATCAGAGTTAGTGAATATATATATATATATATATATATAGTCAACACTGAAAATTCCTATGATGCGCGACTTTTGCGCCGCCCTATATATCGGGTGATTTTTAAAATTTTGAACATGACACTTTAAAAAGTTTGTATATTTTTTATTAACTGAAATAAAAGCATGAAATTTTTGCTGTACCTTCTCTACATATGAGGAATTAGTGCCCTAATGCAAAAGATGCTCTATGTGATATCTTTTCAGCTCATTAACTCTTTGCACACGAACAACAAAATTTTGCAGTACTCTGGATAGAGTATTTATTGAAATCTGAGAAATTTTTTGTTCAATTGATGCCTTCAGTTATTGTATTGTGTGTGGATTCTGTTTAAACACTATATCTTTTCAACAATTCCACAGATAAAAAAATCACTTTGGGGCGGGGGGGGGGGAGGTAGATCTGGTGTGATGTTGGTGGCGGGATATTACTTTATCATAACCCGCAGGAACTCTATTGAAAAGGACTCTTCCATCGAGAGTATCGTGTAAGCATCGGTGAGCTGAGAGAACATCACATTGAACATGTTTTGCATTAGGGCGTGACCGGAAAATTCGCCGTAAACATTTTCGCCGTAGGAAAATTCGCCGTAAACATTTTCGCCGTAAACATTTTCGCCGTAAGACAAATTCGCCGTAAGGATATTTCGCCGTAAATAAAATAAAATTAAAATTAAAAAAAAAGTTTAACTGAACCCTTATAATAAGACAAATTCGCCGTAAGGACATTTCGCCGTAAATAAAATAAAATTAAAATAAAAAAAAAAGTTTAACTGAACCCTTATAATAGCCGGTGCTGGTTAAGTGTGCGGTCTACCTAGCTTCGAGCAGTCTACCACAATTAAGATTCTTTATACTGTACGGCATTGACGATTGGTTAGGTTAAGTCGTGATAGTTTGGTTAAATAAATTTCTTAAATAAATTCCTTATCTTGCTTTGAAACTCACTATATAGGAGGAGAACGAGGCCGAGGCGCGCGAAGGCGAAGAATGGAGCCAACATTCTTATACTGTACGGCATTGACGATTGGTTAGGTTAAGTCGTGATAGTTTGGTTAAATAATTTCTTAAATAAATTCCTTATCTTGCTTTGAAACTCACTATATAGGAGGAGAACGAGGCCGAGGCGCGCGAAGGCGAAGAATGGAGCCAACATTTCCTATAGAATAGTGGAATGTTGTCGAAAGAACTCATAATAATATGCCGAGAACGAACAACAGTATAGAGCGCTTCCACAATGCAATACAAAGCTCTATTACTAACATGCATCCAAGTATCTAGAAACTCATAACCAATTTGATGAAGGAAGAGAGCTTATTTTTAAGAAGTTTTATCACTGACTTTTACCATTGAATAAAGACTTGCCTTTTTAATGCTTATATAATACCCTTTATCATCCATTGATTATTTTTAAAAATTTTTACGGCGAAATGTCCTTACGGCGAATTTGTCTTACGGCGAATTTGTCTTACGGCGAAAATGTTTACGGCGAAAATGTTTACGGCGAATTTTCCTACGGCGAAAATGTTTGCGGCGAAATTTCCTAGAACCGCATTAGGGTACTTCTCTTAGGGTACCTTCTCTTAGGGTACTAGAGAAGGTACAGTAAAAACTTCGTACCTTTATTTCGGTTTAATAAAACATATACAAACCTTTTAATGTGTCAGACGTTTTTAAAAATTAATACCTTGGCCCGGAATCGAGACCCGGTGACGGCAGGCCGCGCGGAGCAAACCCAGCTGTTCATCCTTCCATACAATAAAAACATTGGTTGGTAGATAAATGGGTACTCAAGGTAGCCTAGTGGTTAAGGCGCTGGGCTGCTAATGGGGCGTGATTCGGATTCCACGTTAAACTTTGGGTCTAAGGTGGAGTGATAAGCTTGACCTTCGTCAGAATGAACAATTCGGGCGGAAGCTAAACCAAGATTTTATATATATATATATATATATATATATATATATATATATATATATATATATATATATATATTAGGATGGTCCACAATTACAAAGGGAATTTGTTTTTTCATTCTTTGGGATCTTAGCCCCTGTTATTGTTCTCTGTGTTGTAAAAACATCCTACACTAAATTTAACCCGATCGGATAATTTTAAGACGTGTCACATGGATGGAGCCTGAAGATTTACCCAATAGGACTGTAATAGCGAAAATCGTAATTTTTTAATTTTTTCCATGCTTATAATTGATAGTTATCGTGAGACCATAACGGGTCCCCATCATCTAGTAAATACCTTTGTATTATTTCAGTGACTGACTCGTGAATGTTGTTCCCTCAACTGGGGGGGAGCAGGCACGTGCAGATAGGGGGGTGCTACAGAGGCTTGAGCCCTCCCATTTTCCCCTTCATGCCTCAGAAGTGCCCTTTTTTTAAAAAAAATAAATAAATGCTGTGAAGAGACTTTTTTTTTTTGAGGGGGGAGGAAATGGTGCCCTTTTTGTTAACTTTCAGCCCCCCCCCCCATCTGAAGTGTCCTGTGCACGGACCTCGGGGGGAGGGTCTCACGGGGGCCCACCTCCCACTCATTGTTGGCTAGTGTTTAATCCATGCGTCACCGTTACCTTCCGGGCATCCGGAAACTGCCACCGGTGCTCCTCCACTACCTGTAGTAGTCATTGCTTCTGGTCTTCATTCTTGGTGAGTACAGCGTTGAAGTCGTGCATGCGTGCCACTCCTCGGTCGGCGAAGTCGTTAACGACCTTCATGAACCGAACGAACTGCGAGACGGTCTGATAGTCTGCCCAACTTTCCTACTCCTGTGGGTCGACCTTCCAGGAACGTGGTCGGGAGCCTCAACACTTCGAAGAAGTGACGAAATGACCGGGTGAGGAAGTTGGCCACCGTCTTCCCTTTGAGAGCTGACGCGGTCACCTCCACGGTGATCCTCTTCGCAGGACCCTTCGAGTGTTCCTTATCCAAGGCCTTAGCCATCTCCCTCTTGACTGCCAGGGAGGTGTCAGGGTCGAAGAAGGAGTTTGCCAAGACCAACATCTCACTCAAGTACCAGTGATGGCGGGAGAAGACCCTGATCGCCGCCGTCAAGATTGCCTTGTCTTCGTAGGCCACCAGTTGGATCAAGAAGAAGAGGTCGTTGGCCGGAGCGACAGCCGCGAGGGGGCCATAAACCATGCTTGGACGTAGAGTACGACCGCAAATGGGGCGAATCTCTTTATGCAAGCTCGCTCGCCGTCAGGGCGAACTGAGACTGAAGAGGTTGATTTTGATGGCGTAGATGACGCGAGCCATCCACCTGGCGCGGTGGAAGGCTCTGGGCTGGAGGACTCTCATTCCTCGTGCAGAAATGCCACCAAGGTAGATATGGTCAACTCAAGTAGCTCCCTTTAGTCGTCGACGGTTGCGCGGCGGTCAGCTGCCGTTTGCAAAAGCTGATCACCTCGTCCCAGTCGGCTACGTCGTCCTCGGCCGCTTCGAAGCCCTCCTTGTTCTGTTGGAAACGCTTAAACGAGACGATGTCACCATCGCTTCGCCTGTTTCAGAGGGGAACATCGGAACACCAAGGAGCTTCGACCTCCCCTCCCCCGAGACAAGAGCAGGGAGCCGATCGACATGCTTCTTCCCAGTGAGATCATGAACAATTTTCCCATCCCAGTGGACAATGAGGGGAATACTGGGGGCGAAAGACGCCTTGATCGCTGCAGCATTGCTGCTCGCGCATGGAGAGCCTCGTCCGGCGTATTAAAATTATCCGATCAGAATAAAATTTGGTGTAGAATGTTTTTTTCAATACAGAGAACAATATCAGGGAGTAAAACATTCAACTTTACAACTTTTGACTTTATGAACCGTCCTAATATATATATATATATATATATATATATATATATATATTAGTGATGTAGGTCACATCCGCATCCGCATCCGCGGAACATCCGCACATTTTCTCGCATCCGCATCCGCACCCGCATCCGCACTTTGGACTGCGGATGTCGTGCGGATGTGGACCGTTGAGATAAAATGTCATTAATAAGCGGAAATTATCAAATTCTACTATATTAATAGAACTAGTTCATTGTGCGCAAAAGTGATGCAAGCGACAAGACGAGAGGCTGTTCTTGTATGAAGTTACTCTCTTGCAACCTACTTAGATCCACGTTACAAAGCTAAGTTATTTTCACCTAGTACATTAGAACGAGTTAAATCATCACTTGGCAAAGCAGTTGAAGAGCTTCAATCTCTCGAATCTGTCGCTTCGCCACCTACCAAAAGAATAAAAGTTTCAGTGACAGAACCAACACCTTCAACGAGCAAATCTATCACAGAATCTGTCTCTCAGTTTCTTGAGTCAAGCAGCAATGACGAGACCTACGCGATGTCAAAAGATGTAGTAAAAATGATCGAGAGCTATCACCAAGAAAAACGCCTGGCTGCACGTGACAATCCTATTAGTTGGTGGAAAAATACGCAGAATATCTATCCATACTTGAGTAAACTTGCGAGGAAACATTTAGCCTGTCCTCCAACAAACGTACCAAGCGAGAGATTATTTAGCAGTGCTGGATTAATATATGATGAAAAGAGAAACAGACTGGCAGCAGAAAAGGCAGAAAAATTAATGTTCCTTAAGCATAACCTTCCTATAATTAAGTTTGAACATTAAACGATGAACATCTTAGTTTACTTTATTTTAATTACTCATTTATAAATATGCCTAATAAAATTTTAAACTTAATATAAATAGTTATCAAGCTAATTAAAGATCTCTTTCTATAAGGGTGGAGGAGGTTGGGGAAAGAGGTCGGTGAGGTGCATTTGAGTTGGGTTCACGTCCCGCATCCTGGTAACACAATTATGGTTTCTAATTGTGGCTGAAACTCAACAAAATATAACGAATTTATTTGCAGACGAATTCACTAATTGATTTCTATATTAGTTAGATGCTTGATATTATTTTATATGTTCAGAGAAAAGTACAGCAATTATTGTACAATTAATCAATTATACTACATTATAGCTACAGCTCTCTCTATATAATAACTTATATACGTTAAACACAACAAATCTCGAATATATCCTAAAAAATAACGAAAATGTAGACATCCGCATCCGCATCCGCATCCGCGGATGTTGAAATAAAACATCCTCATCTGCATCCGCTTTCGCGGATGTGAAAAAAATGACATCCGCTACATCACTAATATATATATATATATATATATATATATATATATATATATATGAAAAATTATTTCACGAAAGTGACACGTGAAAAATATTTATGATGAATAAAACCACGAAGGGAAAATAATGTGAAAATAAAATTGTGAAAATAAAAAGTGCGGATACTTATTGAATTACCCTCGTATATATATATATATATATATGGGAATGAACTCAGAATGGTTCCCTGAGTCTTTTATGATACACACAGACCGTGCATGGAACAAGGAACTCTTCTGGGATAATTAAATCCACTATAGTCCGAATAAGTAATGGTAAATGACAAATACCATAGTTTTTCTTTTTCATGATGCTAGCCCGACGTGGGCAACGGGTCTCTCGCAAAGAGTGTTCCTGAGGATGTCATTAGACGAAAGCGCTTGAGCACCCCTTTGTGTTTCTTTTCCCTTCGTGGTTTTATTCATCATATATATATATATATTAACTCATAAGATTACTGTGAATCTAATGCAAGTCGAATTTGTGTATTGTAGATTTTACCCAAGTGTTGGTTGTTCACATTTTGTGAACATTATCAACACTAATCGCATTCCACATCGTCACAGACTGTTCAGATTAATCTAAGCTAAACTAACAAACTAACCCAACCTTCAGCCTAACCTAAACTATGACCAAATCTAACCTATCGTACGCTTAACAGTACGGGGTCTACCGAACAATTATTTACACCAACTTTCCTTCGCTTCTCCCCTTCGAAAAGATATCATCGTACATTAAAAATTTAACCCAACCTAAATACCCTAAACTAACCTAACCAAACCCAACTTGGTTTGAATGGGTGTTAATAGTAGCCTAACGTAATTCAAATCTACATTATATAAGTGTAACGACTTTCAATTTTGTGTAAGAGGTCCCATAAATATAGCTTCCCTCACCAGCTATCTGCAAAGCAGACAGGATCCAGCTTTGGGACATGGATCTAGGGTTTAAAGCAGCCTAGCCCCACTACATTTAGAACCTCAATATAAGTAAAAGACTCGTTGCATTCACGTCGGATTGAATAAATCGAAGAAAAAGGGGTAACTATTATATTTTTAGACAAAACCAAAACTTAAACCTCAACTGGCAGAATTGAGCGTCCACTTTTCAAGGCACATAACATGTCCGTTTCATGATGGGACCTTGCATCATGAAAAAGAAAAACTATGGTATTTGTCATTTACCATTACTTATTCGGACTATAGTGGATTTAATTATCCCAGAAGAGTTCCTTGTTCCATGCACGGTCTGTGTGTATCATAAAAGACTCAGGGAACCATTCTGAGTTCATTCCCATCATGAAACGGACATGTTATGTGCCTTGAAAAGTGGACGCTCAATTCTGCCAGTTGAGGTTTAAGTTTTGGTTTTGTCTAAAAATATAATAGTTACCCCTTTTTCTTCGATTTATTCAATCCGACGTGAATGCAACGAGTCTTTTACTTATATTGAGGTTCTAAATGTAGTGGGGCTAGGCTGCTTTAAACCCTAGATCCATGTCCCAAAGCTGGATCCTGTCTGCTTTGCAGATAGCTGGTGAGGGAAGCTATATTTATGGGACCTCTTTGCGAGAGACCCGTTGCCCACGTCGGGCTTGCATCATGAAAAAGAAAAACTATGGTATTTGTCATTTACCATTACTTATTCGGACTATAGTGGATTTAATTATCCCAGAAGAGTTCCTTGTTCCATGCACGGTCTGTGTGTATCATATATATATATATATATATATATATATATATATATATACACACACCAACCTGAATATTTGAAACTGGGTTGCTGAAGGATATTTGCATGGGAAACAGTTGCGAAACGTTCTCCGTTTGATTCAAAACATAAGTTTTTCGACTTTTCACGACCCCCTTTTCTGTGAAATATGTCGAGCAGCTCTTCGGGACTACTTCTGCCGAACAAAAAGCTACGGAAAAACAAAATTAAACTTAGCAAGTGTGTGTGTGTGTGTGTGTGTCTCTCTCTCTCTCTCTCTCTCTCTCTCTCTCTCTCTCTCTCTCTCTCTATATATATATATATATATATATATATATATATATATATATAATTGTTCAAAAGTTTGGAAACACCAATGGTATATGAGTATTTATAGCTATCATCGGTCGTATATGTACATTTTGAATGAGGCATTTGAGTATAAAACACCTACAAATATACCATAAATTATTATTTGAATGAATAATTACATAGACAAAGATATATCTACACATCATGCTCAAATTATGGAAAAGTCTAATCCTACTGATAATTAATTGAGTATTGCTCAGTACTCACAAGCCCATACAGAAAACGTTACTTTGCGAACACTGAAGGACCTTTACATCTAAGATAGAGGAAACGAAAGGTGAAGAATGAATACTGGTCTCGACTACAATCTCTGAAACTCTACTCTCTCGAAAGAAGACGCGAGCGGCACACAATAATATAGATATGGAAAATACTTGAGGGCTTTGTCCCTAACCTTAGAAATGAAATAGAAACAAACTGGAATGAGAGAAGAGGCAGATTTTGTACTGTCCCAGCTACGGTAGGACAGGGGGCCATGAAAACGAGGATGGAAAATACCCCCTGAATACGAGGCCCAAAGCTTTTTAATGCACTACCAAAAGAAGTGAGGAACCTCCAGCACACCGACCTGAATAACTTCAAGAACCAGTTGGACAGATTCCTGTGCAAAGTCCCTGACGACTGACCAGCCATGCGTGGCTGGCTACGAGGGCAGGAGGAGATCAGACAGCAATTCCCTCTTTCACCAAATCCTGCAAATGAGGCGGGATGCTGCAGAGGGGTTGACCGCAGGGCGATCCTGAACCATCGTTCAAACTCACATAAAGTCACATAAAGTAAGTATGTTATTATTAAGTATCCCCACACCCTTTTGCCCTTATAACAGCTTCGACTCTGTTAATGATTCTATCAATGTATTTCTTTACCACTGATGGTATGCGACTTTACATTGGAATATTCATTCCAATATTCTGAAGGTCTTTCCACAGTTGTTCAATAGTTGATGGTTTCGGTTTATTCCTCTCAGTCTCTACATCAGTGGTATTTAACCCTTTTCGCACGATTACCTCCTGAGCTAGGCAACAAAACCGTTATTCCCCCCCCCCCCCTCACCTTCCCCTTTTTAAATAGCAAATATGAGGAAAGGAAAATTAGGGAAGAATAACATAATTTTAGCGGAACCATAACTCAGCTTTTTTTTTGGACACTGACGCCAGCTCGTTATCCCCCGAAAAAGGCAGAATTACCCCCAGATCAAATACATACCACTGCTCTACATAGTTCCATGGACTCACATTGGCTCAGTTGGATTTATGTCGAGACTTTGTGATGGCCATTCCATAATTTTTAGTTCTCCAGTGCCCTCCTTCCACTTCAAATATGTTTTTTAGCTTTTACAATCAATGCCGTATGCCTGGGGTCGTTATCTTGTTGGAAGATGAACCCTTGTCCAATCAAACGCTTTCCATCTAGCACAGCATGCAGTTGAAGAATTCGTTTGTACTTTTCTGTAGTTAGAGTCAATGCTGGGTAACCGCACACCAAATGGGAGGTTCGCACCCGCACTTCCGCACCCGCACTTTAGCCTCTACCGCACTCGCACTTCCGCACACCTCTAAGTTTTTGCACTTCCGCACAACCGCACCCGCACCCGCACCCTATTTACATATATAAAGTTTTATCGCAAGGAAATATATAAGTTTCCATTAATATATTAATACTTTTATAAACTTTTATTTAATATTTAATTGTGAAAATAAAGTTTTAATACAATAAAGTCATTTTTTTGTTATGAGAGGTCAGAAAATTACTAGAATACAATACACTAAATTAGAGATGTTGACTGGTCAATAGTTGACAAAATTCTAAAGTTCAAGTGTGCGAACGGGTGTGCGGACCAATCCGCACACCTTCCGCACCCGCACCTCCGCACCTTTTTACCGAGGTGACCGCACACCGCACCTCCGCACAGTGCGAATGTGCGGAGGTGCGGAAGGTGTGCGGAACTTGCCCAGCACTGGTTAGAGTACCATCATTTTTCAAAAGGAAAATTACAGTGCACTATTATACTGGAAAGATTCTGTAAACACAAATATTCTACTGTACTGTAGTTAAGCAAAGAATGAAAAAACCTGGTAGCTTAATATCGATTTTCAATGAAAAGAACAAGGGATAACATACCTGAGTTATGCAGTTCTAACACTGCTTTCAGATAGTTAACTGATACTGTTTACATTGCGCATGCGTAACGTGAACAAGTAAAATTATGCCATTTAGGAACATTTGTTACTAAATTCTAGATTTTAACTAGAATATGAGGTATTTTTTGGTCAATTTTAGTGGTTTCCAAACTTTTGAACAGTACTATATATACAGTACAGGCAGGGCCGGATTAACCATTATTCGGTTAATAAAGTTGTAGCCTAAGGGCGGCGGGCGCAGGTGAGGCTGAGGCTAAGGCGCTCATATTTTTTAGGCCCTCGAGTTTAGACCCTAATTTTTATAATGAACCCTAAACCTTTGTCACAAGGTTGGTTAAGTAATATCATATATAACTGCATAATTATATCTTCAGAGGTAGAAAACAAAAGTTTTTTATTTTTAGTTAAGAGGTTTGTTTTTATGTTATTATAGCTGATGGTGCATTAGTGTCGATATGTATGTATGATTTTCATCCATTTTTGTATGATTGGCTTCAAAGGGTTAATCTGTTTCTGAAATTGTGTTGGGAATTTGGGCCTAGTGTAATGATCATTCAGCATGTCGAAGAAAGGGGGATCTTTTGTTTGATATCAGTTTTTTTAAAACCAGGAAGGAAGAAATCATTCTCTATTTTAATTGTATACTGTTTTTGCTATTTTGTTTTTAATGTACATAGCGTTGATTTTTGTTAGTTGTTAAATTTGGATAAATATACATTTCTATTTGTTTGAAGATCTTCTGAATTATATACAATATATTAAAGTACATATATAAGCCCTTCCCTCTTATTAGTCTTAGGCCCGTCACAGCCTTAATCCGGCCCTGTATACAGGGTGTAACAAAAGTCCGTTCTCATAGGGAAATCTTTTCCGATATTTTATTTAGCGACGAGGTTTGTTTTCATTTAAATGGAACAGTGAATCGCCACAATTATCGTTACTGGAGCGACGAGCATGTACTTGATTAATTAGTAAGTTGATTGTATTGTTTGTAATGAATAGATAAAACTATTTTCTCGTTCAATTCTGTTATATCTTATTTCCCTATGAGAACGAACTTTTGTTACACCCTGTATACTGCAGATTAGGTTTAATTGTGTTGGCCTAAATAATGCCTTGTTGGATTACATTAAGTTCTGTTGAATTTAGTTAGGATGAGTTAGGTTAGATTTTTTTTTATTGTAAACAACTGTTTAGAACAGTGGTTCCCAACCTGGTGTCCATGGACCCCCAGGGGTCCACAGCAAAATTTTTAGGGGGCCCACGGCTGGCTATGAAAAGTTGGAAAATTTTCAAGAAAATCTGGGAAATCTGAAATAAAATAAGTTTTTATTATCGAGTCCTCTTGCCATTTGCCTCAACCTATTTATGCGAGTCTGGTTTCTCAACCCTTCTACAAATAAAGAATAAGAGTTGGAACCGATTGGATGTGGACCCGGACACAAGATGCGCCTTGGCAGCGACCCAACGTCGAATTAAGCGACTGATTGAGAAGAAGCAAAGACAACTTTCCCATTGAGCAGTGGGACAAATGAACTTGGTTCTTCCGAACCCAACTCAAAGTTTGTTGTGAGCCAAATTTATGTGAAATAATGATAAGTGAAATCCATTGATTAATTATGTTATTATGTGATCATTAATTACACTGTGCAACAATTTTTTGTTTATGTTGATTTTTCGATCTTTTCTATATGTTTCGGCCACGCTGATTACGGATTTGGCATCGGTTTTGTTCGGAAAACTATAGTTTTTACGATATGATCAAATTTAGAAATCTTACTTTTTCGCCATTTTTCTGAGATAGCAAAAGTAACTTCAAGTGCAAAATTCAAAATGTCCCCAAAACTGGGGTTTATTAGTAATGTTCTTATTGGTTAAGTTCCATTATTAAACATTTGTACACATTTGGTTTCTTATTTTTGTTTATAAAATGTTTATTTTTTTTATTTTCAGATATTTGAATTAGAATTATATGGTGATGGCTACCAATAGGCCCTGCAGACACTCTGCAGATTCATTTTGCTATGTTTGCGGACATTACATCAATCCAAAGCAAGTAAAGCACAAAATTGACACAGAAACGAAGTTTTGTACAGCATATCACGCTTACTTTGGCATGCCCATGGGCGATCAAGATAAACCATGGGCACCTCACTTTTGCTGTGGAAGCTGCCGTTCCACATTAGAAGGATGGCTGCGAGATACCAGAAAAGGCATGCCATTTGCTATTCCTCGCATTTGGAGGGAGCAAACCAATCACCACGATGATTGGTACTTCTGCATGGTAGACATTTCACTCTACAAGAGAGGTAAAGGTCGAAAAAATGTCCTATATCCAAATATCCCATCTTCTATTGCTCCAGTCCCCCATAATGAAGATTTACCCGTTCCATGCCCACCCACCATGGAGGAAATAGAAGAAACGCCTTTAATATCCTCCGATGAAGATGAAGATGCTGACTTCGAGGCAAGCTCCAATACGTCACCCCATTTCCCCAACCAGAAAAATATAGACGACCTAGTCAGGGATATGAACCTTACGAAAGCCAGTGCAGAACTTATGACGTCCCGCCTTAAAGAGTGGAATCTTTTGGACCCCAAGTGTCAAGATCTCTTTCTACAGGAATAGGCATTTGCGATAGGCTTCTTTCTACTCCTGTTTTGCATCGAGCTCTCTTTGCTACTGCTGTGATGTGAATGGCCTTTTTGCTGAGATAGGAATTGAATACAGCCCTGCTGATTGGCGTTTGTTTATTAACAGTTCAACTAGAAGTTTAAAAGGCGTCCTACTACATAATGGAAACATGTTTCCATCTATTCCTGTGGCTCATTCGGTTGAATTGAAGGAAGAATATGAAAATGTAAAGCAGTTGCTAGACAAAGTAAACTACAGTGAACATAGATTGGATATATGTGGAGACTTCAAAATGCTAGGATTCCTGCTTGGACTACAGGGTGGTTACAATAAATATTCGTGTTTCCTCTGCCTTTGGGACAGCAGAGCAGATGGTGAGCACTTTGTCAGAAAGGAATGGCCCGTGAGAAATGAGCTTAATCCAGGCAAACACAATGTTCTTAACGAAGCCCTTGTTCCAACAGACAAAATTTTGCTACCCCCACTGCATATCAAGTTTGGTCTTATTAAACAATTCATCAAAGCTTTGGATGCTCAAAGTGATGCTCTTTATCATATACGTTCAATGTTTTCCAAACTTTCTGAAGCTAAAATCAAGGAGGGCATATTTGTTGAACCTCAAGTCAGACGCATGTTAGCATCTAAAGGGTTAGAAGAAAAAATGACAGCTCTTGAAAAAAATGCTTGACAGTCATTTCGGCTTGTAGTCCATGGATTTTTAGGTAACAAGAAGAACAACAACCACAAAGAGCTAGTAAAAAATCTACTCAAACACTTTCAAAGGTTAGGTTGTAGAATGTCCCTGAAGTTACACTATCTGGATTCGCATTTAGAATTCTTCAGACCAAATTTGGGTGACGTAAGTGAAGAACATGGTGAACGTTTTCACCAAGATATCCAAACCATGGAGAGGAGATATCAGGGAAAATGAGACGAAGCTATGATGGTCGGCTATATCTGGTGTTTAATACGAGATGATCCACGGGACTACAAGAGAAAAAGTCGCTCAAATGTACATTTTTAAGCATTATCCGTTTAGATTTGTGAGCATATTTGTGTGCATATTATATTTGGGTGCATTATATATACATTATATACGCATCATATATACACATTATATACATTATATATATATATATCATGTATCTTAAATATGAAATATATTATTTTCCTTTCCTTTTCTTCATTGTGATTTTGCTCTCTGACAAGCCACTAGGTACAAAAAATAGATTATGGTTTTCAGAAGAAACTAGAGTTTTCACGAGAAAACTAATGCGATATTTTAATTCAGCGCACCCCAAAACATAAAGAAACACCAAAAAAAGAAGATAAACACAAATTTTCCAAAATTTTGTTACATAGTGTTATGTGAGTCAAAATTGTGTGAGTTGTCAACAATTAAAAACGAAAGAAGGACGTTCTCTTCTACTCTTGATAAGAAGAGTTCATTTTTCATTATTTTTATGGGTTATGGGGGATAATGAAGGGGGTCCATGAGGATTTTTAAGGTTCCCCAAGGGTGGAACGGAAAAAGGTTGAAAAAGGTTGGGAACCACTGGTTTAGAATCAGCTTCTAGCTAAATCCTACTACAACATCACTGTTCATTTATGAAATTTGATGAAAGAGAGATTTGCACTATAGCCTCATCCTACCCTTGCCCTTATAACCTACCACATAAAGTGATTTTTGTAATGAGAGGCAACAGAACAATGATTCTTGTAAGCGAAGATGAGAAAATTTACTTAGCACGCTAGTCTTAAAGCTGTTTAATATAGCCTATCAAAGAAATTGTGCGAACTGCAAAATTTCTGCTAACATTTGAAAAACTATTTTCAAAATTTCTAAGACAATTTTCCTTTCTACTCTGATACATATTGTACAGCTATAAAATTATATTTACTTGAAATTTAGCTAAATTTCACGTAAGAAATTTGAAAACGATTAATTTCCCCAAGTGAATATAATCTCGTATGTACTTAATCTAAATCAAATTTATTTTGGAGTAACAGAGTTTATTTACTTCAATTTTTAACAAAATTGGGGGCTCTTTTCCGTTCTACCCCAGCAACAAAAAATGAAATTATATACAGGGTGTACATAAAGTCAGGATCTATTTTTGTGAAGCACTTGGAAATTATATGGAATTCAATCATAAAATGATAAAGTGGTAACATTTATTAAATAATTAAGAGTAGGATTCGACGTGACGCCCATCAGTATCCCTGCACAGCTCAAATCGTTCCGCAGCATTTCTAAACACATTCTGGAGCATTTGCGGGGTTATGTTATCTGCAGCAGTTCGTATACGTGTACGTAAGTTTTCAAGACTCGTAATCTTCGTCTGATAGACGTGCGACTCGATAAAGCCCCATGCAAAGAAATCTAAAGGGGTTAAATCTGGTCATCTCGCAACACAAGGTCTGTTGCTTCCGCGTCCGATCCAGCGATTTGGAAAACGTCCATTTAGATAATCCTGAACAATTTTGGTATAGTGACAAGGGTTCCATCTGGTGGATTCTAAGGGGATAGGATTCGTGTCATAATATGACGTTTACAGAATCTATAAATAGATCCACAAATTGTTTAATCTTCATTCATATCATTAGAATTGCTTGTGTCGTTCAAGCTGTATAATAGAAGGAAGTTTTGACACAATTCGGCATTTTAGTATTACCGTGCCGAATTTGTGCTATTGTGTCTAGACTTAGATTAACACATCATGTTTGGGTTTCATACTGACGTCATAATCCGTGGATGACTCATGGTATTTTTTAACCCAATATATTAATTTAGACCATTTGCCATTAATCTCTTGGCTTTTCCTAAGACCGCCTCGCAGAGTTAGAGCCTCGCCAGAGATAGAGAGATACCGGCAAAACTGTAACAAGTTACAAAAGGTCTATATAAGGTTCGATAGTGCCCAATTAGTATCCATGATTAGCTCAAATAGTTCCGCAGCATTTCTAAACACATTCTGGAGCATTTGCGGGGTTATGTTGTCTGCAGCAGTTCGTATACGTGTACGTAAGTTTTCAAGACTCGTAATCTTCGTCTGATAGACGTGCGACTCGATAAAGCCCCATGCAAAGAAATCTAAAGGGGTTAAATCTGGTCATCTCGCTGGCCAAGGTCTGTTGCTTCCGCGTCCGATCCAGCGATTTGGAAAACGTCCATTTAGATAATCCTGAACAATTTTGGCATAGTGACAAGGAGCACCATCATGTTGATAGACGACGGGGATAGGATTGTTAGTACCGTCGTCTATCAACATGATGGTGCTCCTTGTCACTATGCCAAAATTGTTCAGGATTATCTAAATGAATGTTTTCCAAATCGCTGGATCGGACGCGGAAGCAACAGACCTTGGCCAGCGAGATCACCAGATTTAACCCCTTTAGATTTCTTTGCATGGGGCTTTATCAAATCGCACGTCTATCAGACGAAGATTACGAGTCTTGAAAACTTACGTACACGTATACGAACTGCTGCAGACAACATAACCCCGCAAATGCTCCAGAATGTGTTTAGAAATGCTGCGGAACGATTTGAGCTGTGCAGGGATACTGATGGGCGTCACGTCGAATCCTACTCTTAATTATTTAATAAATGTTACCACTTTATCATTTTATGATTGAATTCCATATAATTTCCAAGTGCTTCACAAAAATAGATCCTGACTTTATGTACACCCTGTATTATTTTCTACTGTAGTTTTACTTGCTGAATTCAATAATATACATCTTATTTTGGAGAAATTAATACCAAAAGAGTTATAGTCCGTTTATTTTATTTAAAAGTAGAGATTGCATTTACGATTTCAATAAAAATGTCCTTTCCTTTTTGTCTTCTCCACAGAAATTTACATAAATAAGAATCTATCATATTTTTAGATGTTCCCCAATGTCTCTTGTTCCTTTGTTTAGCTAAATCAACTGTACGCCCTTGACGACTGGTTAGGTTAAGTCGTGATATTTTCGTTAGTTAGCCTTATAAGGTTAACTAAAGAAGGCTGGGGTAGAACGTTATTTCCTTAACTATGTTTATGAAATTCCATTTATCATCCATAACAATATCTACAAAAGAGAGAAAAAAATTAATAATTATAACCATAACTAATTAAAGCACGAATACTTCTTCAAAATAAAATATATATATTATTGAATTCAGCAAATAAAACTACACTAGAAATTGTTGCTGGGGTAGAACGGAAAAGATCCAAATTGGGCCTGATAAAATAATTTTGAACACGGTACTTTGTTCGTCCAAAAACTAAACAAATTCTTTGTTTAAATTGAATAAAAAGATGACAATTGCGTGTGAAAGGATAAAGGATATATTTGAGGGTGGTAGAAAAAGACAGATAAGAGATGTTGTTATATTCCGTTAGGTTTCGGCACAAAGCATCGTTCACTCAGAATGACAACATGAGTTAAACACAATATTTAACCACCCTTAAACCGCTCAGATGAGTGAAATCACTGTTGCTTTCAATGGTGATGAACCACCTTCGTAAGTCTCTTCAATACGTTGAGCATACGAGTATATGCAGCTATGGCTAAAAGAGTTGAAACCCCTTAAATTTGTTGAGAATAAGAGAGGTATAATGAATTTAGTAACACTTGTCAAGATCTGTGAACTTCCTCAGAAAGATTTGACGTAATTATTATTTGCTGTATTAGCTTTAATTTGTCATAATTTTTCAGATTTTGCTGTCTTGGTAAGTATATTTGAACTAGAAAGTGGTATGAAATTCAATACATCAATGGCACATCATTACTCAGAAGTAGCATCCATGTTTCATTTGACTTTATCAGACAAACTTAAAAAGCTGACTAGGGTGATGCAACTCTTTTGGCCAAAGCTGTATATGTGCCGCAATTAGCTTTCGTGATGCTTTCTTTTAAAATATATGCGAGAAATAAAACATGAAGCCATATAGAATAAATTTAATGTCAGTTAAAGCTCTCTGACAGTGACGTGCATGAGTCAAGGCACAAAAATTAATAGTAGGTAAATTTTAAGATGATGCAACTCTTTTGGTGAAGGCTGGCTTTGGCCAAAAGAGTTGCATCACCCTAGAACGTTTTAAGTTTGGTTGATAAAGTCAAATGAAACCCGTATGCTACTTTTCATTAATAACGTACCGTTGATGTATTGAATTTCATACCATTTTGTAGTTTAAATATATACTTACAAAGAAACTGCAAAAATTGAAAAAGTTAAAACTAACACAGCAAATAATAATTACATTTTTTTTTTTTTTTTTTTAAGTTCGGGAAGAACCGATTCGCCTCTATTTAAAAGGGCATATCTCAGCGGAAAAACAAAGAAAAAGTGAGAGGAAAGACAGAGGAAAAAGAAAGAGTGGAGGGGACAGTCGAAGTGGAAAAAGACCAAGGATGAGAAAGACTGCAGGGTCGAGCCCCATCATCCTTGGGTGCTAGGGCCGGGAGGGCGCACGTGAAACCTCCAGGAACAAGCACGTACAAACGAGCACAAAGAGCACTCAAAAGCACGAGCTTAGAACCCCCTTGCGGGGAATAATTACATGAACTCTTTCTGAGGAAGTTCACAAATGTTGACAAATATTACTGAATTCCTTCTCAGTACTCAAAATACATCGGTGATATTATAGGTAATTTCTGCCAATACCTTTCTCATTTGAAAAAATATTAAGCTGTTTTGACTCTATTGGCCATAGCTGTACTTGGCAATGCTGCTGCGAGTTGCTCGTTCCCTGAATGGTTGTACGGGCAGAGCGGAGCTTTGTGAAGCAGTTAAGCCTTTGTTTTCAAAGACTTTATTTATAAAAAATTTGTCCTGAAAATTAATATATATATATATATATATATATATATATATATAATTTAAAAACAATTTGGAAATACCTGGGAGAAGAAATGTTGCAATAATTACTTCAGAAAAAAAAAATTTCATCTTCATTGTATTTACAACACGTAATTTCCAGTTTTATAAAAGAAACAAGTTCGTATCACATAAACTCTGCAAAACTAATAATGGTATATATACACATGAAAATTTATATGGATGCGTTCCTCCAAAATCTGTAGTACCCTGTAAAATCCATAAATTGATAGGAATATATATATATATATATATATATATATATTAGGGTGGTCCAAATCCATAGGGGGAAATTTCAAAATTGTCTTAGATAGTCTCCACAAGTGTGGTGTTTGTCCATTTAGTGTCCACATGGTCTGTGCAAAATTGCAGCGTGATTGGTGAATATTTAGAGGTCGCCCCACTCTGAATATATATATTATATAATGTACTTTTTCTTCCGTAGGTCCGATGGCTCAAACTCGATCAATTCCAAAAGTTTGGCTTCTAGGGATGGCAACTGGAACTTTATCCACGTCAAGGCTCCCTACATGCCTTGACGCCCTCCTCTTAGGGCAATACCACCACATCAATCAAAAGCAAACCACCTCCGACAGTCTGAACCAGGCATGCCAGAGGGTGATTGAAGTCTGGACCCGAGCGCGGATCCCAACTCAACGGATCGACTCCTGTGTCCGTAAGCTTTCAAAGCTTTTAGACCGCTACAAAACACTCAAGAAGCACAGGACCAGGCAACGTGCCAGCGATAGAATGAATGAAGACATCTTCAAAGCGGACATCCAGGAACTGTTTGACATCGCAACCAGTGATGCCATGAGCACAATCGTCAACGTTGAGGACCGAAATTTCCTGTCCATGCAGCGCAAGGACGTCAATTCTTGCAGCATGGCTGGCATTGATAAGGAAACGACTACACAAGAGGACAGAAAGCGATCCAGAATGGAGAAGGAAGCCAAGAGGAAGGCAAGGCATGAAGCAACACAGAAAGATTTGGAAGAAGCAGGAGTGTCATCAATTGATCTTTCCTCTTCTTCTTCTTCCCTTTTTTCGCAAGACGACGACGACTATAGACCATCGGTTCCGATTCCTTCTTCGTCTGAAGCTCCGGCACCAAAGCGTCCCAAGAACAAGGTTACGAACATTTTCCAATCTCCAGAAGTCATTGGAGCAATGGATCGCACCAATCTTTCTGACCGGAATGCTGTTTTCGTAACTGGAGCTGTATTACAGGCCGCGGGGCATGATCTGTCTGGGATGACGTGCTCTCGGAGCTCTATTCATCGCTACAGAGAAAGTGGGCGAGAACAGGCAGCTCGAGAAGACCTAGAATCATTCTCTCTAGAAGACCCTGTCCTTCTCCATTGGGACGGAAAGCTTCTCCCCGGCATTGAAGGGAAGACGACGAATGTGCATCGGATAGCAATCCTTATAACATTCAATGGACAGGAGAAGCTGCTTGGTGTCCCAAAGATGAAACAAGGAACTGGAGAAGCACAGGCCCAGGCATGCCTTCAAACTATGAAATTATGGAACGTGGAACAGCATGTGAGAGGTCTCGTCTTCGATACCACTGCGTCAAACACGGGTTTACATCGCGGAGCCTGTGTCAGGATTGAAGAAGCATTGGGTCACGAGCTAGTTTGGATCGGTTGTCGACATCATATACTTGAAGTCGTACTTGCTGATGTCTTTGCCTCAATATTTGGCTCAACAGGAAGTCCTGAAACAGGCCTTTTTAAGCGATTTCAAAAGGAATGGCCATCTCTCTCCCACGAAGCATTTGTCTCAGCATCGGACAGCTTGTTCGAGAACCCTCAACTCCAAGAGATGAGAAAAGAGATGCTCACTTACTTACCTAACGCTCTTCAGGCAAGCCAACCTCGTGACGACTACAAGGAGTTCCTTGAACTATCTTTGCTCTTCCTGGGGGGAAAGACTGGTGGTCAACTCTTTATCCGAGCTCCGGGTCCCATGCACCACGCGAGATGGATGGCGAAGGCGATTTATGCGCTCAAAATCTACCTCTTTCACTATCAATTCAAGCTCACAGCACGCGAAGAACGAAACGTGACTCAGCTGGCTTTATTTGTCAGTCTGATTTACGTCAAGTACTGGCATGAAGCGCCAATGGGGACACAAGCTCCTCTCAATGATCTCAAAATGCTGCATCTTCTGGAAAAATATCCACACGGAGGAGCTGCACAAGCGGCGAAGACAGCTCTAAGACGCCACCTGTGGTACTTGTCGGAGCATCTGATTGGACTGGCCTTCTTCGATAATAGGATCGATCCTGATACCAAAAGGAGAATGGTTCAACACCTCCAACATCCCCAAAAGAATGGCTGCCCCCGACGAATCGACATGGCGGAAGCTGGTGTTGAAAATGATGTGGCATCCTTCGTCACGAAAAGGACATTGACCCTCTTTGATGCCTTGAAAGTTGGAGGTAAGGAGGAAGCGCGCCAGTTACTTCAAAAAGATCCACGGGAATGGCCAAATGACAAGAACTACAGGGAACTTAGAGATCGCGCCTTAAAGATGAAAGTCGTCAATGATGCTGCCGAGCGAGGTATTGCTCTCGCACAACGCTACAATGACACTTTGACACGAAACGAGGACCAGAAGCAGTACCTCCTACAACTCGTAGCCGCCCACCGAAAACAGATACCAATACCATCCAAGGCGACTCTGATGCAGAAGAAATAATGAAGATACACCCATTATCATGTCCTATTGTCTTACTGTTTTCTTTCATATTCTTTGAGAACCAAAAAAAAATTAGTTATTCAGTTGTCTATATATTTTCCCAAATTTTCAAAAAGGGGGCAAGTGGGGCGACCCCTAAATATTAACCGAATAACGTGAAACTTTGCACAAATACTGTCCACACCAAGAGGCATAAAACCAACCTTGTGGAGAGAACTTAGTCGATGCTTTAACTTTTTGGACCACCCTAATATATATATGTCTAAGTCAGTTTTTTGACGGTATAAAATATTATATGTGTTGTATATCCTTGTAAAATTTATAATAACTATGATATCTGATTAATTATTATTATAATATATATATATATATATATATATATATATTACACAGACTATCTACTATAGGAACAGATGACTTAAAAAAATAGTCACACTCAGTGCAAATTATTTAACAAACTGAGAGCATACGCTTTTGAATCTTTCTTCAATCGAAAGAGATGAAGGGTTTATGAAGAAACATTAAAATATTTAATTTTATATAATCGGTTACCATGGTGATACGTAATGGAAGCCCCGCAGTACGACAGTGTTTTAGTTTATAATTAGAGAAATGTAAAGTTTATGTTTTGAATTTCTATAATTCATATTAAGTTTTCAATTTTTTTTTTAACTCTTATAATGGGTAAGGTTCTAAGGTTGTCATGGCAATGGAACAACTTAATAACCTTGAACTGAAATTCAACGCGATAGTATGAGATCTAAGCGTTTTAGACTTTGGTTGAATAACTGGAATATTAATCCTAAACTAGTTAGTGTCTTGGAGTGGTTTTATAGAACGTAACCTCACACAGCCTAAACAAGGACACAATATTAGGAAGAGCGTTTTATGTGCACAGGAATTTTGTGGTTTCCTTATAAACAATTAAATTGTAGTCAAATTACAAGTGATTTTGCACATTTTTACAGTGGTTGAGAACTTGAGAAATGTTTTTCTTAAAGTTTGATAACAAAAGTTTCCTTCCCATTTTGAAGTGCTATAAACGAAGATTTGAAAAGTGTCCTTTATAATATTACATAAATTGTTTTGTTCCATATAATGACTCAGGCACAAGTTGCGCAACAGTGGATTCATTCGTAATTACACACACACGTCGTGTTCTTTTCGAAATTACAAAGAAATAAACTTAAATATACTGATGAAAGTTTATACATAAATAATTATTATTGGTGTGTTTATCAGAGATGAAGTTGGAATGTCACTTTTCCTTTCATTTTCTTCTTCTTTTTGTAGTCATAGGTAAGAACTTTTGTTTTAATAATATTTTGCAATTTCTTTTTTTTTTTTCAATTGCCATTTTTACCACATTTGGGAAGATGGCACTGACAGACAACTTAGCTTTATAAACTTGTAAATTATTGATATGATTTCTCTAATTTTAGCTTTCCTTCAAATTCAGCCACATACACAAACATATATATATATATAATATATATACACACCTTGGTGGTGTAGTGGTTAGCGTCGCTGATTACGAATCCATCGGCCCCGGTGACGGCAGCCGGCGAGCAGCAAAACCCAGCTGTTCATCCTTTCACACAATAAAAGAAAGTGGTTGGTAGGTAAATGGCAGTGGTGGGCACCGTTAACCAAAAAGTTAACTTCGATAACGATAATCCGTTTACCCCAATTTTTAACTCCGATAACGATAATCCGATAATTTTACTACAAAGTTAACGGAAGTTAACGATAATCCGTTAACGATAACTATTTCTTTACTAACATTTAAAACAATCAAGGAAAAAAGCTTTAAAACCCATAGAAAATGTTTATTTATGCAAAATCCAACAATAAATAGGTATTTGACTGTATTTTTATCAAGTTTTGCAACTTTTTTGCTTAATAACTTTTTTTTTATTTTTAATAAAAAATGTACTGATTACATGTTTTGAAACCCTTGTAACCACTAACCATTAACTAAATTTTAATTTACCAGAGAATTATTATGGCGGGAACTGAAGTTATGGCGGTTTGAATTCATTCGCGGAGCGGTGATCTTCCTCGCAGTTAACGTGTTAACGGACTTTAACAGACTAAATATCGAGTTATCGGAAGTTAACTGGTCCGATAACGATAAATGGAAATTAACTTCCGTTAATAGTCCGTTAAAAAAAGTTAACTTCGTTAATTAACTGTTATCGGATTAACGCTTTAGTGCCCAACACTGGTAAATGGGTATCCTGGGTGGCCTAGTGGTTAAGACGCTGGGATGCTGGTGGGGTGTGGTTCGGATTCCACGTTAAACTATAGGTCTAAAGTGGAGTGAAAAGCTTGACCTTCGTCAGAATGAACAATTCGGACGAAAGCTAACCAAAGTTGTGTGTGTGTATACTGTATATGTACGGTTTAGATTTTTTGGATAATCTTAAGGAAAGGTCCCGGTTCTTAATACGTAGTACAGAGATTTAACATATTAATAAAGTGAAAGATTATATTTTTCTCAATAAAATGCACCCCCGCGTTATTTTTATTAAGGATAAGTAATTTTAATTAACGTTTTTAAAGTGGAAGGCATTTCTTGCGCCTGGCAGCGTTGTGTGCAAATTAGATAAGTGTTGACCTATAAGCTAAGTACGGAAGTCGGAAAATGTTCTTCCTGGGATACCTCTCACGAGCGTACTTCTTAAAGGCATTCCCGAACTGTGAGGACCGCTTCCACAACTTCCTTCTCCAAGCGGCGAAATTGTATAATCCAGGATATTAATGGGTAGTTAACATTTATATACACGTTAGGTTAGGTTAGGTTAGGTTATATTTGTTTATATTTGTTGAGGGGGTGGGGGAAAGTCATAAACGAGTGATTTGCGACTGAAACGGATGTCAAATTCGAATAAATCACATAGAAATACATCGGAAAAACATGTTTTATATCCAAAAAACTTCCCGGGACGCTTCCTTAAGATTTACCGTTTTTTTTAGTTTAATTTTTATTTAATATCAAAAAGACCTTCCTTTACAAATATCATGTGAATACCATAGTGTAAAGCTTGGCTACTTTTCGTCAGTGAAAATCGTTGATATATGATTCTCTCTCTCTCTCTCTCTCTCTCTCTCTCTCTCTCTCTCTCTCTGACACCTCAGAAGGGTTCCATTCGATTCTGCACCCAAGAATGGGAAAGTGAGAAAATAAGAATCACAAATGAGGAATTTTCCAATCGGTCTGTTCCTAAGTCATGTCATTCTCATTCTCATCCACGGCCTTTCTCACTTTGGTCCGGGTTGGGTTAGGTTAGGATTGGTTAAGATACGATAAGTTAAGTTCTGATTGGTTAGGCTAATGTTAGGTTAGGTTCTGATTGGTTAAAATAAGTTAGGTTAAGAAATATTAAACATTTCCCACTCAGCGCCGTTTGCCGCGAGTGTGAATGTAGAAATGACATTGTTTCCCAAATCAAGAAACGCTTTTCTCAAATATGAATTTTTTTTACTTTTGTACATCCTCAGTCCTCACTTGTGAACCACGAATGCGAATGGGAATGACATTGAGCGAACAGTAATCCTCAGAAGTTATAAAGTTGGAATGAAAAACAAAAACATTAGGTTAAGTCGTGATATTTTCGTTAGTTTTAACGAAAATATCACAACTTAACCTAACCACACGTCATGGGCGTACAGTTGACCTAACCGGGCATTCAGTTGACCTAACCGGGCATTCGGTTAACCTACATTAAACATTTTATTTTCAACAAAATCGGAAACAGTACATGAAACGGAAAAGATCCAAATGGTGTAAGCTATGATAGGCCTAGTAACATCTTCATAGTGTCATAACGTTATTATTTTCTAATATTTTCAAATGATACATAGCTGCTTGCACCATTTTTTCTGCTCTATCGATTGATATATGTTTCGTTACTGTAGCATGTTTCATGGCAATGCGAGTGTCTTGTCAAGTTTTACCCATGATAAATTGTCAATTCAAAGGAGACTGAAACAAAAATTCTTCAAGAAACCAAAACTATGTATTTTAAACCAATCAATCCGCAATTTAACATTTATATTAAGTGCTCACATACATATATGTCCTCCTTTCTTATGAATAACTTTAATGACTCTTTCATCCATAGATCCATAGATTTGGTGAGATTAGATATTTCTGTTGAATTTAAGCTCTGACAATAAATGCAAAAACTTCACTTTTTTGTACGTGAAGGTCAAAATATGATAATAAAACCCCACTCTAATAGACAGAGTTTATTTCCACAACAGTTTCGATGCCCACTGGCATCCTCTGCGGGTGGATACAGAAAAACGAATGAACCAAACACAAGAGGGAAAACAGTCCAGGGACCATTAAGAAATTCGCACCTAGGTTAGAGCCCGTTCTCCCCACATCGAAACTGTTGTGGAAATAAACTCTGTCTATTAGAGTGGGTTTTTATTATCATATTAAGCTCTGACATACACCTTTAATTGCTCCCCATACCTCCTTCTTACTTGTAAACTGCTTTCTTCCAAGATATATCCTCTGTTCGACAATATACCACAAATTTTCTATTGGGTTTAAGTCAGGAGAAGCTGGAGGCCACTGCATTAATTTATTTCCTTTGAATCCTTTTGAATGTCCAGTTGTAAATCTAGAAGCGTGAGAAGGTGCATTGTCTGTCATTCATGAATATACATTTCTGCTTGAAACTTCGTGGCTGATCCTTATACCAACTAAAGAAATTTTCATTTAAGAAATTTGTATAGTTTCCACCATTCAGCTTCACTCCATCTTCTACTGTACCTTGAAGGGCCCTATCCACGTACTTCCAACAATGCCTGCCCAGAACATTACTCCTACTCCTCCTCCTCCTCCTCCTTGCTGTCGTTGGTCCACTTCTATCTAGGCGAATCCATCCCTTTGACCACCCATCTGACCAGTGGCGTACTAAGGGTGGTGCGAGGGGGGCGGTCCGCCCCGGGTGACAGCCAGGAGGGGGGTGCCATCGGGAGAGTTGAAATACCAGTACAAGTTTTCAAACCAAATTAAAAATTCGCCAAAGTAAGAAAAAAAAATGTAAAATGTTCAAACTATTACAACAGCTTAATGTTAATTTCCACTATAAAATAAATTTTTATTTTTATTGGCAATACAAAATTTACAAACGAAAAATTAAATATTTGATAAAAATTACATCGAAAGGCGAACGTTTGTTGACGTTTTAGTCATCAGTTTGTTGAGCATAGCCAGCTGGCTGCAACTGACATTCCAATTTCCAAGTCTTGTTCACTTGACACTGTGACTCCACATACATGAGGTATGTTTCATTAAATAATTATGATAAAGCATAAAGTGCCGGTGTTTATAACAATATCATGGTACTTATAACAGTGCCCAGTAATTTTTGACAATGTGGTATCATAGTGATGTTTAAGTGTTTATAAATGATAATTAATGATAATTAATAATGATGATAATAATAATGATAATTAATTGTCTCTGCTTGTCTGGGTTGATAATCTGATAACTCAATGGGTATCTGGTTGGAAAAAGTTTGAGAACCACTTGTTTGAAGCTTTTCTGTTGTAATAATTTTTTTTTACTTCTTTATTTACTGGATATACTGTTAATTTTCATTTTGTCAGTGGTCTAGTTATTTGTAAGAGATGAGGGGGTGGATCTGGTGTGGGATCTAATGCAGAAGTTGTTTGACCAGGAGGTGATTCCGGATGAGTGGCGGACCAGCATCATAGTGCCTACTGCCTATATTCAAAGAGAAGGGAGATGTACAAGATTGCACGAATTATAGAGGGATCAAGCTAATATCACATACAATGAAGATATGGGAGCGAATAGTGGAGAGTAGGTTGAGAGACGAAGCGGAAGTGTCAGTGGAACAGTTTGGATTTATGCCGGGAAGGAGAACGACAGATGCAGTTTTTGCATTGAAACAGTTGGCAGAGAGGTACAGAGAGGGGCAGAAGGCGTTGCACATGTTTTTATTGACTTGGAGAAGGCATATGATAGGATACCACGGCAGGAAGTTTGGAGAAGCTTAAGGGAAAAGATGGTACCGGAGAAGTATGTTAAACTGATCAAGGGGATGTACAGGGGAGTAACAACTAAGGTGAGGAGTAGCGTGGGTGTGTCAGAGAGCTTTGGGGTGGAAGTTGGTCTGCACCAAGGATCAGCTTTGAGCCCCTTCCTTTTCAATGTGGTATTCGATGTGTTGACGGACAGGATTAGAGGGGAGGCGCCGTTGTGCATGATGTATGCAGACGATGTTGTGTTGAGTGGGGAGACGAAAGAGGAGGTGGAGCAGCAGTTGGAAAATTGGAGAGAGGCGTTGGAAAGTAGGGGGATAAGAATTAGCCGAAAGAAGACCGAATATATGAGATGTGATGTGCAGCAGGACCGAGGAGGGGAAGTGACATTGAGTGGAGAGCGTGTTAAGACGGTGGAGTATTTTAAATACTTGGGGTCAACAGTGGATGCAGAGGGGGGAGCAGAGAGAGCGATAAACTGTAGAATACAGTCGGGGTGGAAGAACTGGAGAGACGTATCAGGGGTGCTCTGTGATAAGAGGGTTCCAGTGAAACTGAAGGGAAAGGTATTCAAAACAGTGGTGAGGCCGGCAATGTTGTATGAAATGGAGACTGTGCCAATGAAGAAGAGCAATGAAAGAAAAATCGATGTGGCTGAAATGAAGATGTTGAGATGGATGTGTGGAGTGACGAGGAGGGATAGGGTCAGAAATGAGCATATAAGAGGAACAGTGAAGGTGGCGGAAGCATCTAAAAAGGTGCAGGAGGCCAGGCTGAGGTGGTATGGACACGTCAGGAGAAGAGAGGAGGAGTATGTGGGGCGCAGAGTGCTGGAGATGGAGTTGCCGTGACGGAGAAGAAGAGGAAGACCGAAGACGAGATGGTGGGACTGTGTGGTGGCGGACATCAGGGAGAAGGACTTGGAGGAGGACGTGGTATACGACAGAGGAGAGTGGAGAAGACGAACCAAAAACAGCGACCCCATGTAAAGGTGGGATAATAAGCTGCGGAAGAAGAAGTCTAGTTATTTGTAAGTAATGCTCATAGTTTTCTGCTTTTTTAGGAGTCGTGTTTGCACTTAATCCCCCCCCCCCCCAAAAAAAAGTAATAATAATAATAATCTATATTATAATGGAGGTAAGTGCGATATATATATATGTAACCAAAAAAAAACTATAGAAAAGAACGCAATCATGAAAATCTTAAGCTTCACATTTGAGTTCATTGTATCAAGATTTGTGAAGCTTTAGATTTTCATGGCTACGTTCTTTTCTATAGTTTTATTGACCAAATAATTGAACCGACAGTAATTGGGAAGGCAGCCATGGAAATCTTGAGCTTCACATTGTGTCAAGAAGATTTGTGAAGCTTAATATTTTCATGACTAGTTTTATTGACAAAATAATTGAACCCCCAGTAATTGGGGTGCCGCAGGCTCCCCAGTTACTGTCAGTTCAATTATTTGGTTAATAAAACTATAGAAAAGAACGCAGTCATGTAAATCTTAAGCTTCACATTTGAGCTCATTGTATCAAGATTTGTGAAGCTTTAGATTTTCATGGCTGCGTTCTTTTCTATAGTTTTATTGACCAAATAATTGAACCGACAGTAATTGGGGCGCCGCAGGCACCCCAATTACTGAGGCCCAAGATGAGAGGGATAGGAATGATGTTCAAAATAAAATACGCCGTAGGCCCACAATTCGATTCGGTTTGGGCCGAATGCCCAAGTACCGCAGATCTAGCGAAATCGGGGCGTAGCGCCGATCTTTTGCTGAAAGTCCTGACAGAAAGAAATGAAAAGGGAGTATTTGTTGACAATTATGTCTACAAGGAGATTCTTCAGTAATGAAATAAAGATAAGTTTATGATGAAGTGTTCTTTTTTATATTTTATAACAGGAAATAATACCTTGAGGTAAGAAAATTCATTTCCCAGATGAAGTAATTGGCCGAGGGCTCCAAGCCTTCCGCAGGAAATAGCAAAAACCGCCCGTAGGGCGGTATTTTTGCTAGTAATAATAATAATCACAGACAATTTGTTCAGTTAATGTATTTCAAGTCATAATAGTTCATGCTTGTTATGCATGTTCATGCTTTATACCTTTTGATTTTAAAATTTTGCAGAAAACATCCACCATGAAGCGAAATCGACCCAGTGGATTCCAACAAAGAAAAATGAAGAAGGCAACAGAAGAGGTGGCTCAGGCAATGTCCGGATCAATTTTGAAGTATGTGACGCCTTCAACATCAAGTGCAATAGGAGAAAGTCCTGAAGATATTCAGCCTGGTGAATCTGAAGGGCAAATACAAGAAGCATCTTCACAAGAGGATTCAAATGAGAGAGAGCAAGGATTGGAGGATGGCAATTCATCTTCTAAAAGCAGTGAAACTGATGAAGAGGAAGGAGACGCTAGCAGAAGTCCACACCAACAGGAGGAAGACTCTGATGAAGAAGAGGAGACGGATAGATTTTCAATTTATTCTGATGTCGCTGCTTGGCCAATCCCGGTTCCAAATGACTTGAGAGTTGATCTTATGAAGAGGGGAAGTGAACCCTTCCAAAATAGGGATGGACCTTTCAGTGCAGTTCAAAGACAAGGAAAGAAATCCAAAGGGAAGAGTCGACAGCTGACCACTGCATGGTTCTATAAGGCTCTGCCAAATGGCGAGAAAGTTTTGAGAACATGGATGGTTTACTCTCCATCAAAAGAAAGTTTTTGTGTTTGCTGCAGACTGTTTGCTCTTGATGACAAAGGAATTGGAACATCCAGCTTTGTCACTGGGTTTCAAGCATGGTGGAAGCTAAACCCAAAGGTGTCTGACCATGAGGCTTCTGAGCAGCATCTCTCATGCCTGGAGAAATGGAAGACATTGGGAGCAGGGTTGAAGCTTCAAAAAACCATTAATCAAATTCGTCAAGCAACAATGGACAAGGAGAGAAAGAAATGGAGGGATATTTTACATCGTCACTTGGACGTAACCTTGTTTCTGGCTCACCAGAATCTTCCTTTTCGTGGTCATAAAGAGGACATGTCATCATCAAACAAAGGAAACTTCATGGAATTGGTAGTGTTGGTTTTCGTCGTCGTCGTCGTCGGGCCTAGGCAAGCTACTGCTTGGGACCGTAGCGCATCTATCCGGTATAGGTTAACCTGGATGATGTAGCCATAAGCACTGCCGCTGGTTAAGTGCCAACCAGTGATTATCTCACTAGCCGTATTGAGTCCGTTAGGCGAAACTGCGACAGTACCAAGGATGGAAAATATAACCCTTGGATTTCTATTATTTATTTGCAAAATGGACATGGTATTAGATTAAAATAATTATTTGAATATAAATAATTAACTGACAATTGTGATATATAATTAATTATGTTTACATACAATAAAATAATACAGTATACATAAAATTAGTATTAATGTGGTTTACAATTGAATTATGATGGGTAACTAATTTAAAATGAATTTATAGCTATTCCGAAATTCAAGACGGTAAAATTAACATTTATCTTGAAACTAAAATAAGAGTATTCACTACACACTCCCCCACCAGAGAAGAAGTTCAAAGAGTTCCGAACGACACAGATTTCCCCTGGACCTTTTTGGTAGCTACATGTACCTCGCTTAAGGTTGATTCCAAAAACGCAGGCTTAAGACGATCGATAGAAACCTTGTCGACCTTGGAACCGCGCTGGATGAGAAATGATTTGCGCGTACGTCGGAGAACTTCATAGGGCCCGTCATATGGACATTGGAGAGGCCGTTTTGGGACAGGTACACGAACGAAAACGTGGGTGCAAGACTGGAGGGCTGGGGAAACAAAGATGTTCTGTTGGCTAGTCAATCGAGGGGGAACAGGCTGAAGGGACTGCATGTGAGAGGAAAGTGTTTGAGCGAATTCCGTAGGATCACATGACTTATCCCCTGCAGTGAAGTAGCCACCTGGTAGCCGCAGTGTTGTTCCATAGACTAGTTCAGCCGCTGTAGTCTTCAGATCACTCTTAAATGCAGAGCGAATACCAAGCAACACGAGTGGAAGCTTATCCATCCAATGGGAGTCTTCGTGACACATAAGGGATGACTTCAGCTGGCGATGGAAGCGTTCGACGAGGCCGTTAGCTTGCGGATGATACGCACAGGTATGCGCATGTACTGTACCCAACAAGCTGGTAAACTTCTTCCAAAGCGAAGACTCAAATTGGCGACCTTGGTCAGTGATGACTTTTGTCGGCAATCCAAATCTTGATACCCATCCATGAAGAAAGGCTCTTGCAACAGTGTCCGCTTGGATATCAGGAAGTGGGATGGCTTCAGGCCATCTGGAAAAGCGGTCGAGACAGGTGAGCAGATAACGTTGGCCTTGAATCACTGGAAGAGGGCCAACAATGTCTACATGAATTACCTCAAATCGCTGGGATGGGGGCGGAAATGCGTCAAAGGGGGACCTGGTGTGCCTTTGGACTTTGGCACGCTGGCAG
Source organism: Bathynomus jamesi (assembly GCA_023014485.1). Classification (NCBI taxonomy): domain Eukaryota; kingdom Metazoa; phylum Arthropoda; class Malacostraca; order Isopoda; family Cirolanidae; genus Bathynomus; species Bathynomus jamesi. The sequence goes on along the minus strand of JAJOZX010001474.1, from coordinate 158,752 downwards.
GCAAGGCACGTTTTGGTCCAATGTTTGACATCCTTCCGCATCGAGGGCCAAACAAAGCGAGAGGTAACCAGGTGTTGCGAAGCACGGATACCAGGATGGGAGGGCTTATGAAGATCCGTGAAGACTGCTTGTCTGTGACATGGAGGGACATAAGGGCGAATAGCAGCTGTTGATACGTCGCAATAGAGGGGCACAGACAATCCTGGCATACTCATTTTCTTGAGGGAAAGTGAGTGAGTGGTCTTCTCTGAGCAGGTCTTGTAGTTCCGTATCCTTATCTTGATTCTGTGCAATAGCATTCCACAGTGTAGAGCTGAGGGTAACAGAAGTAATCTCTATTCTTGAAAGTGCATCCGCTGGAGTGTTCAAGACACCTTTGATGTGGCGGATATCTGTGGTAAATTGCGAGATATAATCGAGTTGCCTGATGACTCTGGGAGAGTGGTTACAGCTGTTTTTATTGAAGACAGTGACCAAAGGTTTGTGGTCGGTAAAAACACAAAACTCTCGGCCTTCAAGGAAATGTTGAAAATGCTTCACGTTTAAGTAAATAGCAAGAAGTTCACGTCCGAAAGCACTATAACGCGTTTGGGCTGGCTGCAGCTTTTTCGAGTAAAACGCGATGGGTGCTTGTTGACCGTTAATGGTTTGTTCCAACACCCCACCGATCGCAACATCTGATGCATCGACCGTCAGAGTTAGGGGGCATCACTGATAGGAAATGACAGAGACAATGCACTATTGATAGCATTTTTGGCATTGTCGAACGCCTGTAAACTATCGCTACACCATACCAATTTCGTTACCTTGCGTTTGTGTGTGATCATAGCGTGTAGAGGAGCAAGAACACTGGCATAGTTTTTAATGAACTTGTGGTAATTTACCAAACCTAGAAACCGACGTAACTCACGCTGATTATTTGGCATAGGGTAATTTTTTATCACTTCACACTTGTCCTGAAGGGGGGTAATTCCGTGCTGCGAAATCGTGTGACCAAGAAATTCCAAGGTTGGCTGTGCAAACACACACTTAGACGCATTAATAGTAACACCGTATTGTTCTAAGCGTTGAAAGAGGAGTGAAAGATGTTCCTTATGTTCCTCTTCCGTTGAGCTGGCCACAAGCAAATCATCGATGTAGGCATAAACAAAGTCTAAGCCTCTGGTGACCTCATCTATAAACCTCTGAAAGGTTTGCGCAGCATTCCGTAGCCCGAACGGCATCTTCACAAATTCGAATAACCCAAATGGTGTACAAACTGCAGTCTTGGGAATATCCGAAGGCTCGACGGGAATGTGGTGGAAAGCCTTAACGAGGTCTATTTTACTGAAGATAGATTTGCCGTGGAGAAGAGAAGAAAAGTCTTGGACATTTGGTACCGGATATCGGTCCGGGATGGTTGTCGAATTCAAAAACCGGTAATCCCCACATGGTCTCCAGTCTCCTGACTTCTTCTGGACCAGGTGTAGGGGAGAGGACCAACTGCTTTTGGAAGGTCTTATTATCCCAAGATCTATCATAAGCTGGAATTCCGATTTGGCAGCTTTCAGTTTGTCCGGGGCAAGACGTCTGGGTTTTGCAAACACAGGGGGACCTTTTGTTGTAATGTGATGGGTAATGGTGTGCTTAATGGTATCACCCATCTGCATCGGTTGAAGAATTCCTGGATATCGCTGGAAAAGGCACTGGTACATGGAATTAGGGGGAACGAGGGAAAGTGCAGAGTTCGAGGCGTCCGGAAGGGCAACCTGTTTGGCAAGAACAGAAAGCAGTGTGGCCTGGTCGCATAAGCGTCGCTTGTCAAGATCCACCAGGAGTTTGAAATGCTGGAGGAAGTCAGCGCCGATTATGGGATGCTGCACTTGAGCACAGATGAAAATCCACTTGAAGGATCGGTGAAGGCCCAAGTTTAGTTCACGCGACTGAGTACCGTACGTGGGTATGCGTGAACCGTTAGCAGCGTATAGAGGCGGAGATTCCGAGTGCGTATGACCAGATTTTTGAGGGAATACACTGACTGACGCTCCGGTATCGACCAAGAAATTGACACCAGAGTTCCTGTCCTTTATGAATAACAGGTTGGCAGTGCGAGTACTAGACGCCATTAGGACTCGCTGCTGGGGTTTTCCGACGAAAAATTGCAAGGGGAGATGCACTTCCTAGCCTTCTTTCCAAATTTAGAGTGGTAGAAGCAGATCTTCCCGGAACTCGAACGATGCCTCTTCGTAAATCTTGACCGAGAATGGCTTCTTTGCCGTTGATTTTGTAGCAGAGAACAAACGTGGTTGAGTTGTTGACTTAACTCTTCCACTTTCAACTCCAGTTCCGATTGTGTGTTCACGTTGTTGACCGGAGCTGTGTCAATCTCCACTACTTTGTCGGCAGTTTCTGCTAGTTTATCAACTGGAGTAGCAGGATCCATAGTGGCCAAGACACGCTGAGCTCATGGAGGAAGTTTCTGCAAGAACAACTGTCTAAAGATGTCCTTATCGAAGGTTTGTGCGCGTTCGCCTAGAGCGCACTGCATAGCCCTCAGCATTTGAGTGGGCTTACGGTCTCCAAGTTCTTCTTTTGAGATTAACTGATGTAGTTTCTCACGCTCGGAGACAGTGGTGCGGCACAGGATGGCAGACTTCAGATCGTTGTATGGGTCCTCACTCGTGGAAGTAGACACGATGACGTCACGGACTTCAGAGATGATGCTCGCTGGTAGAGAGGACAAAACATGATCGTATTTTGTCCTGCTAGCGGTGATCCTTCCCAAGTTGAATTGGGATTCCACTTGGTGGAACCAAATAAATGGATCACCCGGCCAGAAGACGGGGAGCTTTACGCTCAAGTGGGAGATGGCACCAGCGTCGTCAGGCATCTTCTCCTATGCTTGTTGACGTACAAGCAAGACGACAAGTTACCAACGAAGGAGTGGAGGTTGAGACGAGCGCAGGCACAGAGCGCACGGGCAGGGGTGAGGGGCAGAGGGCACGAGCGACGTTACAGTCTGGTCCTAGTCGCTCAGGTGAAGGGGGTGATGGGCACGAACGACGTTACAGTCTAGTCCTAGTCGTTCGGGTAAAAGGGGGAATCCAACTCCGGGTTCACCAATTGTTGGTTTTCGTCGTCGTCGTCGGGCCTAGGCAAGCTACGGCTTGGGACCGTAGCGCATCTATCCGGTATAGGTTAACCTGGATGATGTAGCCATAAGCACTGCCGCTGGTTAAGTGCCAACCAGTGATTATCTCACTAGCCGTATTGAGTCCGTTAGGCGAAACTGCGACAGTACCAAGGATGGAAAATATAACCCTTGGATTTCTATTATTTATTTGCAAAATGGACATGGTATTAGATTAAAATAATTATTTGAATATAAATAATTAACTGACAATTGTGATATATAATTAATTATGTTTACATACAATAAAATAATACAGTATACATAAAATTAGTATTAATGTGGTTTACAATTGAATTATGATGGGTAACTAATTTAAAATGAATTTATAGCTATTCCGAAATTCAAGACGGTAAAATTAACATTTATCTTGAAACTAAAATAAGAGTATTCACTACAGTAGAATTGCTGTCAAATTATGATCCAGTTTTGAAAGAACATTTTGTAAGGATTAAGCATTCTATTCCATCTGGGAGGAGAATGGCTTCGTATTTATCTCCAAAGATTCAGAATGAGTTCATTCAGTTTTTCCAAATTGAAATTGATAAAAAATTTCTTTCGCTCGACCATGAGTCAGACAAGATTGACAAATCTGGCTTTACTTTCAGTTGAACATGAATATGCAAAGAAGGTGAATTTTGATGAGGTCATTGATCAATTTGCAGAAATTAAGGCTCGAAAGCAGAGACTGTGAATCCTCTCTATTTACCTTTGAAGAATGGGCTGAGCGTTGAGACTGAATTTCCTGTGTTTTTTGTATAAAATAAAATGCAGTATTACCTGTTCACTGAATTTTTAATGTCCTGCATTTTTCTTATTTCCAATTTGCTTATGACAGTACTGTAGCCCTGTTCAAAAATCAACTTTTTCTTATTTTCATAGGTTTCTGTACTTTTTTCCATGCTTTTTGACCTGAAAAGGCCGAAAATCACAACCATTTTGACCTAGGTTGTTGGGAAGCATTGCCGCATGGAGCACCAGTTCCGGGGTCCCTTGAATCATGTTTTGCACTATAATTTTTTATCTAAACAAGATAGAGCAACAAAATAGGCACCAAATTAAAGTGTTTTTAATCCTCTTTGTAACTTATACAATTATGATAGTCTTGGAACAAGAAATGGCACATTGGTACATACAAAGATTTCAGAAATATCACAAAATTCGTTTTCTCACACTCAAGGCAGACAAGGCGCCTTATTCATGACACAAATTTGAGATTAACATTTTGTCACAAGTCTAATCGATCAAGAAGTGAAAGCATTACATGATGATTAATTTCATAATGACATTTACACAGTCAGTTGTTGAGAGTTTGTTTCTTGAAGCTGTCAAAGCGGCGTCTGTTGAACTCCACAGCTTGAAGGAGATAGTCCCTTTGCTTGGCATCTGTTGTTATGACATTTGCAAAGTCGCTCATCATCTTGACACCACGTTCAGCAATGTCATTCACCGCTTTCAGATTCTTAACATAGTCCAACGCTTTTCTGTAGTCCTCATTCTGTGGCCAAGACGTGACAGGTTCCAGAAGCCACTCGGATCCAATGTTCAGTGTGTCCAGCAGGAAATGTGATTCTGGGCCAATGAGATCAACCAGGGTGGTCTTAGCTGTGACTCTCTGGAATAGAGGCTTTCCTGTTCTGAAGCTGTCTGGCTTCTCAGTGGCATGTAACTGGGCAGCAATGTCGTGCTTCAATGTGTCACTCAATCTACTGCTGAACAGGGCAAATGGCACGACTTCCTGCGTCAGGTACCATTTGTGGTTTTCCATCTTATTAAGTACTGCATGAGCAAGCTCTGGGTCAGTTTTCTTGTACTTCAACATGTCCTGGATTAGACTTAGATCATTCACGGGAGCATCTGCAGCAGACATTGACATCATCCATACAGGAGTGTAGAACAGCGCAAGGAAGGTGTTGAGTCTTTTCAGCTTTGATACAGTGTCTTCGTCGTACTCAAGTTGATCTGCAAACATCAGCATTTTCATGGAGTACAGGTTTCTGGCCATCCATCTGGCCTGATGAATGGCGCCTGGTCGACTCCAGTGAATACCTCGAGGAGGCGTCCCTCCAAGAACAATGACTGTCAGTTCAGCCATTTCCCTGTAGTCGGCTCTTGGAAGCCTTTCTGCTGTTAGAATGTCTTGGAGTATTTCTTCACTGTTCTTCTTCTTTTCCTTCAGCCATTTGCTGTTGATAGCCAGCATCTTTGGGTTTTCCTTGGACAAGTCCGTCCAAACATCCTTCAGATGCTCAAACCAGGGATTATCTGGCTCCTTCACCTTCCCAAACAGCTTCTCCCAAACTGCTCCTACTAGGATTTCCAGGATGTGATGTCGACAGGCCAGATAAAACACCTTTTTGTTCAGCATTTTCTCTAGCAGTTTGGCAGCTCCTCTGTGAACTCCACTGTTACTGGATGTAGTGTCAAAAACAAGGGCAGTAACATTATCCGTATGTTCCCATGTCTCCAGTAAATCCATTGAAGCCTCAGCCTGAGCTGTGCCAGAAGAATTGTCGATGACAGGTACTCCCAATAACTTTCCTTCAGTGTATGAAGGTGGACCAGACACTAGCACAGCTAAAGTCTCTGAGGTACTTCCAGGTTCACTGCCCAAGACATCTTTGAGCAACTTTCCATCCCAGTGTAAGGCAGCGTACTGTGGGGGGTTTTCACAAAACTTGGACATGTGACTCTGGCTGATATTATACCTGGACAGCATTCTGTTGCGACGTGTTGTTGAGGTTGAGATGACGAAGTTATCCAGATCAGCCCCTCCAGCTTTCAAGGTGGCAGAAACCATGGCAGTAACTTGATTGTCTGATAAACCAAGACGATCAGCTGTATTGCAGATGACATCACATTCCATGACCTTCCTTGGAAACGTCAAAGTCACACTAGTCACAGTGTCTTGATGGTGAGAACATCCAGGACGAGGCTGATGGTAATCCATGTCCTCTGTGTTAGCGTCGTTGTCAGTTGAGTCACCCCAGGTAATGTCATCCACATGAACAACTGCCTCTTGTTCTGCTGCAGCTGTAAAATAGTACAACATGTTAAGACAGTAATTGTTAAGTACATGCTAAATATCGCAATGGAGTAAAACTTAAAACTTTTTGTAACGTTCAAAGTAATTAGTTTTACCTTGTTCTTGTCTATGCTGCAGTCTTTCATTCCTCGCTGCTTGCTGCAGGGATCTTGTCTCAAAAATCTTGTCATGACCAGACATATGACCTTTCCTCTCAGTCTTTTGGTCTTCGTAGAACCTGATATCCTCATCTTTCTTCTCTCTGGATAACAGTCTGTTGTTCTGTATTTCCTGGATTGCATCTGGAGCTCCTATATCGAACAGGCTGTCTAATTCCAGCACAAATGCTCCTCTTTTTCCTCCAGGGTTACTTGCTCTTCCTTTGCTTTTCACCAGAGCACGATGTTTCTCATGTAGTTTCATGAAGAGCTTCATTGCGTTGTACTTGGTCATTGTCTTGATCCTAGCCATCTGCCAGAATGGGATGATAGATTCAACTGTTTCATATGCAAGGTCTTGAACCATGGGCCTCCCTGCATTTTCCGGTAAATTCTGAAGATTAAGGAAATACTGGAACGCCTGTCTGTTGGTGGGAAGCTGGGAACCACTGATAAAAGCTGAAGGGTATCCAACCAGGAAAGTTTCAATGAGAGATCTGGTAGATGGCCCAGTTGACACCTGCCTGTGGACAGTACGTGGAGGTTCTGAGATATCAACTGTGCGCCCACGGAGCTCCCTCAGCTCCTTGCTTAATGCCATTGTGAAGTTGTAACTTGTAGATGGTTTTCTAGATTCTGATTGAGTTTCTGTTGTTTCCTGAAAAATGATAGATAATTATTATTATATTGTTATTATTATTATTATTATTATTATTTATTATTATTATTATTATTATTATTATTATTATTTATTAATTTTATGCTCTTTCATTTGCTACTTAATTTGTTGCTCTATCTTGTTTAGATCAAAAGTTAAAGTGCAAAACATAATTCAAGGGACCCCGGAATTGGCGCTTTGGCCGATTTCAAGGCAGAAAATTTAAAGCTCCATGCGGCAATGCTTCCCAACATCCTAGGTCAAAATAGTTGTGATTTTCGGCTTTGTCAGGTCAAAAAGCATGGGAAAATGTACAGAAACCTATGAAAATAAGAAAAAGTTGATTTTTGAACAGGCCTACGAGTACTGTACTGTTTAAAAATCTACTTGCAAACATAATATATTTTTCTGTGAGTTTAAATTTTAAAATTATTTATGGGGGGTGCCAAATACTTTAGGTACGCCCCTGCATCTGACTCATCTAAAGTTGCATGACATCCATCCGTAAAGATAACATTAGAGAAGTCTGTTTTTTAGGTATGTTTTAGCTCAATCTAGTTGCTGTTGTTGGTTAGCCGATCAGCCCACCCTGATCGAACAAGCCGGCGGCATGCAGGTAACCGATCGCCCTCTCCGGAGTGGATCAGAGGTTCAGCGCACTAGTGATGTTACCGAATCTAATCGTTTGATTTTATACTGGTTAGTAAGAGGAAGTCGGGATTTAGCTTTCGTGTTCTTTTCAACTTCCTTGAGAACAGGACAGCGTGTGTTTCTTGATAAGTTTACAATTCCATCTTTCTCAAAAATTGTTTTGCTGTCAAACAAACGGTGTTTAGTGACCACCAGCTTAATTTTTCTCAAATCTCTTTATATTACATTTCTAAAACCTTCGTTCTTAGATTTTCTTCTTCCTTTGTTAATGTTTCCAACAACTTTTTTGGCGGTTCTGTGGTCTCTACCAATCTGTTTTGAGATCTCCAAAGTTGTCAGCCCTTCAATGAATTTTTTCACAATGATCTTTATCTCATTTTGTGTTAAATCCTTTTTCTGTCCCATGGTTTACAAGAACATCACTCTGAAATACAAAAAAAAATCAACATGAATAGGACAATGAACTTCTGTATTATCATAAACATCCCCTACATACTGTAATTACTTGACACCTGAATTATTAATTTTATCTCGTAATTCAACAACGGTTTGGTCAATTGAATTGAAAATGTCATAGATTATGTATATAATGCATACAAATGATTGGCAAAAATTACAACTCAATAGCGTCATTCATTAGAAAGTTATCTTAAAAAAACATTGTTGCATAATTTCTTGACACAGTATATATGACGCGTTCGGTGGAGAAGGGGCGAACGCCACAAAATTCGAAAAATGAGTTTTTTGTCGTATAATTATCCTTTAAAACCTTTGCTTTACCTATGCAAAAAATTAGATGTTAGTCTGCACTCTTTCACGGTAAAATTTAGGTTTTAATGTATCTCAGAGAAATTCACTCCGCATCATTGCTTCACATTGAACACATCTATCTACTTTCTGGTCACTCGACAATGCCCTGTGATGCTCAATTTGGCCAAATTGAACAAAATATAAAAAATAATTACAGCAATATTATTTACACCAAAAAAGATTGTTACGGCCATAACTACAGCCGTTTCGCAGCGCTTCCTAGTTGTAGAAATGAAACAGGCTGATTTTCTCGATTTTGACGTCCTAAAAACGTGCATTGTCATTAGGAAATCAACAACTACTAAATTTACAGATGCAAGAAACTTAATATTTGACTTTCAACACAAAGAAGGCTACGTAATATCTACTGCATACCGCACAACCCCAGATAATAGCCATCCCGTCAGACTGCAGAAAGGGAAAAAATCCTACAGTGTCAGTTTATTCAATCTAGCACAGCAGACACTGCAACCAAAATATTCCCAATTGCTGCCAATAACTAAGGAAAAAATAAAAGATCTCAAAGAATTATCAGACCTAATGCCTGCAACTGCAGTGAACTATTATACAAGATTGTTAAAGGAACTGGAAGAAACCGAAACAGTTGAAGCAGGTAATACAACATTCGACGAAGAGGACCAAATAATGGATTACACCAGTTAACATCAGAAGCTATCAATAAATAATAATGTAAAATTTCTTGGCGTTTTATTATATCGACATATTACACAACAATATTTTACTCAAATATGTGTTCAAATTCATACAACATTTCAATAAACCGGAAAAATACAAAGGTTTAAAGTTTACAAACTTTAACTGCATTTTGTGGCATAATTCGAAAATGTTGCGTTCGCCCCTTCTCCACCGAACGCGTCATATATCAGTGATGTAATCGAGACCACCAAGTCCGAGACTGAGACCGAGACCGAGACCTGATCCTGTGAGACGAAGATCGAGACCGAGATCAAAGGTTCGAGATCGAGACCCTTAAAATTCGAGACCGAGATCGAGATCGAGACCAAGCTCATGCCCTTTCAATTTGTTTTACACTACTATGGAAATTAGACTATGTTAAGTATATTAATAAACTAATAACTACACATATATATATATATATATATATATATATATATATACGTACTTTTTATTTATTTACTTCTTTTATATCTGTTACAGAAGGTTTAATGAACGTACCCACTACCCAGTTTGACTTGTGCATTTATTTAAAGCATGATAGGTGTTCATTACATTTAAGGAACATCAGCATGCTCAGAAAATCTGTTGAAGTTCGACTTCTGTGGGGCTTCATTATTATGCCTCCATGGCTAAATACACGCTCAATTGGAGCACTAGAGGCAGGCACTGTTAAAACAGTCATGGCAATATTGGCCAGTGATGGGAATTTATTCCTTTTCTGGTGCCAAAACTTTACTGGAGAGCAGTTGTCTAAAATATGAGATTCACCGATCTCTAAGAGGTACCGCCGCAACTGTTCCCTGCGGTTCAAAATTTCCCCAGTTTCAACGTTCTTCTGCTTGGACCGATAGCTTTGATATTTTGCCATTAGTCTCGGAACTTTGGTTTGACTCTGTTTTATTTCGTCATCGCTGCTGTGAAAATGAGCGCTGTCTCTCTGTATCTGCTCATTCTCCGTGCTTGAGTTTCCTGTACAGCATTTTTCCAACACCATTTCTATGAAAAATAAATTGACATATCGGTACTATAAACAGAGGCATGGCAATTAGCATAAGGGCTAAATAATATATATATATATATAAATATATAACATTAATTCAACATCCACTCAGCCCAAAGAGATCTATAATGAATCCAGACCCACACACCCCCGCAAGACAAACGTGGCAACTCAAAACAGGGTGACTGATTAGTGAATACCTAGAGTCCCTTATTTTTACAAACTTTCATAAACATTCTGAATTGTGTCTGTTCAACCAAGCCACCATCATGAGTATGCCAATAACATGTATTTTTCATTACGGTCTCGAGGGGTCTCGAAAGGTCTCGGGGAGAAAAACTGAGACCGCGTCTGTCGAGACCGAGATCTAAATAGCGGAGACCGAGATCGAGATCGATCTCGAGACCTACATCACTGATATATATATATATACACACTTTAATGTATTATATAGCTCTGATATTCTTCTATATTTTATACTATACTTCAACACTTTATCGATTAAACAAAATATAATTATACAAAGCATCTCCAGTAATGTCCTTTCGTCTATGAAAGTTTGAAATGAAGTTATTTGAAAATTTATCCCAGAGTATTTATTTACAGACGTGGGCTCGATAGATGAGGTTAATGACCTGACCTGCATAGTCACGTAAAAGTAACCAGTTGTTAAAATAATAAAAATGACTCGCGCGCGTCTGCCAGTCATAAAATTAATCCTTTAATTTAAAGGGGGTCTGCGTTATTCCTTTATTTTAAGACGTAATTCTTTATCTTTCATTAGAGGCTTATCAGTTAAAATTTATATATAGGGAGGAATTTCACGTCATATTGGTCTTAGGCCTATTCAAAAATTTCACATTTAGAAAAAATTTCAATGTGTGTATATATATATTGTTTTCCTTTGCTTATTTTGTAAAACGGATGTTTCTCTTTATTGTTGTTGTTGTTGTTTTAAATAAAATTAGTAAGACGTAAATTAAATAAAAACTTAGTTTGATTTCGATTTCGATAAAGATTTTCAGTTTTTTATTTCATCTTATTTTTCAGTTTCGATTTTACTCTTTTTTTTTTTTTTCAATTTCAGTTTTATGGGTTTAGCGATTCAACTATTTGTTGATTCCCTATCCTTTTCCTGATATACATATATATATATATATATATTATAATGGACACTGCTCTTCTGAACTTTCTTACTGCATGTGCTTCCTTCAAGGGGAACATGCAGCACCAGACTTTCTACATTTTCTCATTCCTTTCTGTCCAACTCTCTCATGCAAGGGTTAATTGGTATTTTCAAGCTTTCATCTACTCAACAAGTCAACTCTAGGACAACCTTCGTCAATGGACCTTTCCCCCAATGTCAATGACCTCCAATCTTTCAAACGCAGTGTGTCTAGTTTAGGTCTGTTTCCTGATTTCAGATTTTGAATTCTGACTTTAAAAATTAAAAAAAAAATTTTATGAATAGTTTTGTTATGACGTTGATGTATTCACAGTACTCTTATCCGAATATGCCCTTGGAAGTATGGGTACGGGGGGGGGGGGGGGGGGGGGGGGTATTTTAGGCAAGATTAATGACATTAATTTGTTTATTTTTTATGTATTTAAAATAAATTAAAATAATAAATGTAAATAATTAAATAAATATTACTTCCATACGTAGATAAGGTAGAGAAAGTCTTACACACACGCGTTGGTAATAAATGATTAAAAATTAAATAATTTAACCCTTTAACGCCGAACGTTTTTGTAGGGTTAAGTCTAAATGCGTGTATTTGAAACGCTACGTATTCGACCCAGTCGGCGTTAGAGGGTTAACTTAAGTATATAATTATCGTAAACTTGTATAATAAATTCATTTTGTTTAAGAGATGTGAATTTTTATTTTCTTTCAGATCTTTCTCGGACACCCTGTATATATTGTAAGTTGAAAAGTACCTACCAAAGTTGTCCAAACGGAAATTTTGACCCTCGCACATTCTGGTACCCAAAAATAAAATTCAGATAGTGCACCGTATTTCTTCAGTATAAAAGACGTCTACACCATTTTAAAGTGGGCAAAATTTTTACCGCGTCTGTACCCACACTTTATGGAAAAAGAAAATGCATTTCATACACCAAAAAGTGTACACTAAAGAAATGGGTACGAAGGAAAGTGAAATAAATAGTACTTGACCTCAAGGTTAAATTGCCGAAGACCACCCTCAACTGAGCTAAATAGTCATAGGCCACCCCATACAAATAAGCATACAGGTGTGCGGAATACAGAGACAGTACCCATACAAAATTAAAAATAATTCCAGGTAACATCTTGTTCAAAACAACTTTCCTAATTCAGAAACGCTGGAATGTTAATTGAATGTCCATTAAATTTTTAACTTCCTTATTTACAAGAAGCAGTTAATAGACAAATCGTAAATTATTATTTTTTTTACGATTGAGAAGGACATAATAAGTGAGGTGTCGCGCGTCTTAAGGTACCAAAGCGCCACAACAGGCGAAAACGTATTTTTGATGGATATCACTATTTTCACCATTCCTCTATCGCGTGGTTTGGGTTAATGACCTTACGACAGTAGAAGTATGGTTGAAAACCTTATGAAGCGAACTACTTTTTTCGCCTCTATCGCCAGCCAAAAGTTCACCCAAAGTTCGGCATAATAAGAAAATCAAAAAATTAAAAAAAGATACATATAAAATATGAAAATCTATTCCAAAAACTCATCAACATCTTCATTAGCATACTTAGAACTCTAATTTAGCCAAAAATGAACGTTCTAGCTCAATTAATTAATAACAGAGATACTATTGCCAGAATATTGCTGAACTTTGGAGACGATTTCTAGCGAATTTTAATTTTGGCGTTTAGGTACCTTAAGACGCGGGACCCCTCAAGTGATTTTCAAATTAAATTGTAGAAGAAAATTGTGTGTGTATATATATATTACAACTCAGAATGGTCCCCTCAGAAACTTTTATGTTACACACAGACCGTGCATGGAACAAGGAACTCTTCTGGGAAAATTAAATCCACTATAGTTCGAATAAGTAATGGTAAATAACAAATACTATAGGTTTTGTTTTTCATGATGAAGGCCCAACGTGGGCAACGAGTCACATTTTGGGGCCTCTTTGCGAGGTATATTCGTATATACCATTTTATTCCATGAAATTTTCAACAAATATTTTATATAAGACTAGTGTTTAATAGATTTATTCTTGTACTCATTGACCTCAGTCTTGTTTACTGTTTTTTTATCGTTAGATTAAACAGGAAATATAGGCAAGTGTAATTAAGTACTGTATTACACTATACACGAGTCAGAGCTTAGACAATAATCAGCAAAACACATTAGTTTCAGGGTATAAAATTTTGTAACTTTAATGTCTCAGAATAGAGTAGAAACATATTTTGTAGAAACACAAAATTTAAAAAAACAAAAAAAACTTAAATACATGGCCTGGATTAATTGAAATCGAGTTGCGTTTCTGCCGTCACGATTTTTTTCTCTTCTTTCTCTTGGGTGGCTGGTTGCACGTGACGGGTGAGGGCATGGTGTGAAAAATGTTATTTCTGTTCTTAATTCCTGTTTTCGCCCCTTTCCTGTAGAAGCATTTCATCATTTTGCTGGCGTGATGGCTTTGCACGTACATGGGTGTAGACATGGAGAGTTTAACCTTCACTTTCTCTTAATCCTTTTGCGGCTAACCTAGAGTTGGCCATGGGAACTTTGTTGGACCGATACCTCAGTAAAGAGGGCTGTAAATATTTTGTATAAAATCAAAATCATATGTTCGAGGTTTTTATGACGATACCAAGCGGTTGATGTGCGATCGGCACAAGTATATTATTGGTTAGTTTATTCAGTGGTGCTATCCAGTGTACGATCTCTATGTGTGCAGAGCGTAATTGTAGAGTTAGCTTATATATTCTCCTCTTTTCTGTAAAATTTCCTTGGCTACTTTTCCAGGGTCAAGATATTTTTTAACTTTTTTCCGTACCAACCTTTGGCGTTGAGAGATCGGAGGTGGGGAGAGAGCCTCATGTTTTTTTTCCATTCTTTTGCTACTGCTAGAATAGGTTAAAAATGTACCAGTTTAACTCTTTATACCCTCCGCAGTGGGTATAAAGGTTATGTACTCAGCAGGGGGTATAAAAGTTATGCACATTTCTTCTGGGTGTTGTAAACTTTATACTTGGGATGTGACAGCCCTCCGGTCCCGAGTCGTGGGATTCTAGGGAAATTGGCTGCCAGTTCCTTTAGGTTCTCTCTCTTTCGGAAGGGCGGGTGAAATCTGTTGTACAATCCTGTCCCGTGGGTTACTAGGACTCCATTCCATCCCTACTCTGTCCTTCTAGCTTAGGTTAATGATGCTCTCCTTCCTCTGACTGCAAAAAAAAAACTTTTCTTTTAGTATTAAGTCTTTTTCTCTACTTTTACTATTAGGACCCTACTGCTACCTCATGCGTGGGAAGAGAGGCTTTGGAACCTCTATAAATAACGCCATTTAACGCTCGTAGGTCGTGAGAGACTGGATGGAGGACTCCCAGGCGTAGGGGCGCGATGAATGGAGTGTGGCTAGTGCTTCGTTAAGCCCATTCCTAACGCGTAATGGCCTGACCAGCCACCTGCGACCGTTCTTTGGTGACCAGTTGATGGTGCTTGGCTGTACTGCTCTTAGGTGAGAGAGTTTTACTGCCCAGCTGGCTGCCAGGCCAGCGGAAAGTCTCGGGCGTGGCTGCTGGGTCTGGTGGGATATCTCTTGAACACTGGATTCTAAGAGTCTAGCCGCTTGTGAGTGACTAGTAAGACTTAGTAAGGAGCTGCATCTCGCTGTCGCTCTTGGCGGGAAATCCGTGACGCCTGCGTCGCGAGTGTTTGTCAGTTGGTAATTGCGACACGTTTGGGACTGTCCGGCCCAGGGGAGACCCTTGGTCGGTGCGGCAGCAGCGAGAAATGTAGTCTTCTGGATGGGATGAACGTCACTTGCAGATAGGCGGATGCGGCTTGCGCGGGAAGAATTCACCCCCTCCTTTTTTATGTACTGGTCAGAACGTTTTCAATAGTTTTCATTGCTAGAACGCTTTATCTTATTCAGTGTATTCGGAGTTAGAAAAAAAAAAGTTACAATGACTGGACCGCAGAAACTGAAGGTTGGGTGCGCGAGGTGTGAAGTAAACCAGTGGGTGACGAACTTCAAAGAAGCTTGCTTCGAGAAGATCAACCACTCCAACATGTGCCGCTTTTGCGAGTTCATGCAGTTGTACGAGAAGCTAGAGGAGAGGGTCCGGCGGCTCGAGTCGTCCAGATCGTCTGTTGGAGGCGCGGCGGTCACTGACGCGGCTGCGCCCTCCATCCCGGAGCTTATTGATATGATAGTCGCCCTGGAAAGGCGGTCCAGCGGCAGACTGGGCAGAGCTCGAGACCGCGGAGAAAGGGTAGAGGTGCAACCGTGGTCCGGGATGCAAACTCAGTGTCAGGAATCGCCAGCGACCCACGTGGAATGCACGGAACCGCGACGTAAGGTGGAGGGAAGGGAGGGCACAAAGAAAGGGCCGATAGAGAAGGGTGGGAAGGGGCCGATAAAGAAAAAGGCTGGGAAGGGGCCTACTGATGGCCAAAGAAACCGAAGGATGTAGCTGCTGGTCGGGGTGGGTCGGGTGTTGTAAGTGCGGCTGAGTCTACGGGTGGCGACGGGTATCGAAAGGTATCGGGCAAAAAGGCTGCGAAGCCGAAACCTGAGACCCCGGTTGGCGCTGTCAGGACCTCCAACCGCTTTAGTCTCCTGTGCGAGGAGAAAGACATCGTTTTGATCGGGGACTCACAGATCAGGGGCCAGAAGTACTTTGCTTCTGCAAACCGGGACAGGAGGAAGGTAAGGTGCTTACCCGGGCGGGGAACGGCGCACTTAAAGAAGGAGTTAGAGAAGCTGCGCGTAGCTAGTCGGAGGACTGTGATTGTTGTCCACGCTGGTCGTTAGCCAGACTCCGTACTGAGCGAACGCATTTCCTAAGCTCGCTGATATTGCATCTACTCTTGGATATTGCCAATAACTTTACTTTTGGAAAGTTCTGAATTTTATATACTTGCGTTTATATTCACATTGTTATAGTTAAGTAATTGAATATTAGTGGTTTTTAGCGATTTAGAAGTTTTCAAATCGTGCCGGCTTAATTTAACTTAAACTTGTGACGGTTATAAACTAATTTAACTTGCGCGATGCCGTCGCAGAAAGCGTCGTGTGTTAGGTGTAGGGTAAATCGGTGGTATACGGATTTTAAGGATTATAACGGCGATCCTATGGCGATTACCGAGAGATCAGTTTGTTTCTTTTGCGATTTAAGGGAGGAAATAGTTAACATAAAAGTAGTGTACGTGAGGTAACGGAAAGACTTGTAACGCTTGATGAGGGCAGGGGTAGGGCTACAGTTGACGAAAGCCGAACCAATACTAACGTTGAAGACGTTAGTAATTTGAAGGGTGAGGTGCGTAACCAAGTTTCTAGTTTAGGTAGCTTATCGGGAAGGTTGGATAGAGGGGAGGAAGGGGTTAAAGTTGGTCCGAGATTAGTAGCTGAGGACTGGGGAGGGACTTAGAGAAGTTAAGGGTGGAGCTAGGCCGCGTACGTTAGGCGATACGACCCCCCCCCCCACCCACTATCGAGGTTTCGAACCCTTTCGCTCATTTGGATAGGGATGTGAACGAGGGGGAAACTATTTTAATTGGGGACTCTTTAGTGTGCAATATGGACAAAGAGTTCGTTGAACGGAATCCAACCAAGAGGAGGAGGGTCTGTCTCCCAGGGGCCAGGGTTGACAGAATTAGAGACGAAGTGAAAAGGATTGATGTTGCCTCCCGTCACTCGATGTTGGTGACGATGGTAGGGGGCAACGACTCGTATAGGCCCGATACGAGAGTGCCTGACCTTTTGGAGAGATATAGGGGGTTAATTAGGTCCCTGAAGGCGAGGTCAGATAGGTCTTTAGTTCTAAGTATTACCCCTAGGCACGGTTTGGGTCTTAGGATTACGTCTAAAACAATATTTTTGAATACTAAATTAGAAGAGATTTGTGCTGAGGAAAATGTACTGTTCGTAAAGCTGTGGTCAGAATTCAGTGATCCTAGCCTTTTTATAAAAAATGGGGTGCATTTTAATGAAATAGGTAATGCTAGGCTAGGTAGGTTAATTGACGAAAACGTTCGAAAGCTGTATAGGTCGAAGCCTTCTTTAAACGTTGTGGGTCCGGGAAACGCGGGTCCGACGTGAAAAATAGTTTAAAACGCTGACTCGTGGTAAAAAATAACTTAAACGTCTTTTATTGTAACGCGCATAGTATTAGGAATAAATTAAACGAATTTAAGGCGATAATTTATTCAGCAAATACGATATAGTTGCTATCACTGAAACGTGATTAAATACCGTGACTCGGGACTTGTTGGGGGAACTTGATATAGCGGGTTTTAAACTCTTTACTAATGATAGGTTACATAGGATTGGTGGCGGCGTTTTGCTGTACATTCGTAATTCCCTTAGGGCTATCGAGGTTAAGATAGATTTTCCGGCAGCAATTAATGCTGCATTAATTGCAGTGACAATATTTTAGACGTGGTGATGACGAACGGCGAAAATATAGTCGAAGGTTTAGAAGTAGGCGAGAGTTTAGGATGTAGTGATCATCAAATTCTTAGGTTTAAGCTATTGATAGAAAACACTAAGGATAGTAAAGTAATAGAAGTCCCTGATTTTCGTAGGGCCAATTTTGATAGTTTTACGGATAGGATGAGAGTAGTAGACTGGGATAACTTATTTATGGGTAATAACACAAATTTGCATTGGGAGGCGTTTAAAGATAGTTTCTTGAATATCGAAAGGGAGTTTATTCCTCGTAGGCCCAAGCGCGGTAGAAATTATGGTAGGCCCAAGTGGTAGACTAGGGAAATGGGCGAGTTCATAAACGAGCGTAACAGAGCGTATATACTTAATAAGCGCAATGGCACGGTAGCTAACGCTAATAGATCTATCGAGCTTCGACGTCAGGTTAAAAGATCAATTAGGAATGCTAAGCGTAATTTAGAGATACTTATAGCTGCGGATAGTAAACATAACCCAAAAAAGTTTTTCGAGTACGTGAATAATCGTAAGCCGATAAAAGATAATATAGGCCCTCTCGTGGACGCTAATGGCGCTTTGGCTTCTGACGCTCAGGCGATGGCGGGTATTTTTAATAACTTTTTTGCGACAGTTTTTACCGTAGAAGACGTCAATAATGTCCCCGATGTTGACGATATCGTTCCATTTAGCAGCGAGACTATTTTGGATGAAATAATTGTTTACGAGGGTGAGATTGCGCATTATATCGATAGGCTAAAAGTTAGCAAGGCTCCAGGCCCTAACACGTTTTATCCTTGACATCTGAAAGATTTGAAAGACGTTATCGTAGGCCCCTCAACGAAGATTTTTAATCAGTCACTCGAAACGGGGATTATTCCTGAAGATTTCAAATACAGTGCTTAACTTGTAGAAAAAAGAAGTGATGGAACGCTACTGAGCCGGAGGCAGAGGCTGCAAAGCAGCCCACCGATCCCGCGCAGCGGACGAGCCGTGGCCCGTTGGGGCACGGTGCACGGAGCGCGGGAGGTTGCAGGATGTAGTATTCCCATCCTGCTGGGGGTGTTTGGGTGGTCTTCCCCAAGAAAATTTTCTATCAGGGTGCTTCTGAGACGCAATTTCATGGCGCTGTTTCATTTAACAGACCTCATCCAATGTTTTCATACACTTAGTGTGTGTGAAATATATTTATTTTAGGTGTTCACTTCACATTCCTCTTTCGGATCAATTTCACAATTTAATAAACCTTAAAAGGTGGAAGATAAAGCTGATATGGAAGGAAAGGTGAGAGCACTGAGTGAAAATGCTGAAAGACTGGGACTAGCAATAAATGCAAATAAGACTACAGTGTTGCGTGCAAGTAGACCGGAGTACTACCATTTTGAAGAAGGCACTGAAGTCATAGCTGACTTGGAGATAGAAAAAGTTCCAAATTTTTGCTACCTTAGGTCAGTGATAACACCAAACAATGAAGTTGACATTAAAATAAAAGCACGGCTAAGATCTGGAAGTCGCGGGGTAGCTGCTTTAAGACCTTTACTATGGAAAACTGATACGTGTGGGTAGTTGGGAGGTAACGAAAATGGTCCACTGAGTAAGTAGGTAGTTAATCTAACAATTATTAAATTCCTTTAATGTCAATAACTGGGTGGATGAAACCAATTGGTTGCTCACCAGAGTTATTCTCCACATTAGTATTTACATACTGTGTGATAGAGTGTGCTCGATAATACACATACATTACCGATCAACCAACTGAAAAAAAACCAAGACGACGCTGGTGGAAAAAGCCCCGCGAAAAAGGAGAACGGAAAGAAGCAACGAGAGAACAAGACGGAACGGAGAGAAGGAAGAGGCTAAACAACGGAAAATGATCCCCACCAGCAAGTACGCTCTCAACAATTGAGAAAAGAGAAGAGGGACTGTCTAATAACACTCAGTAAGTGATCAGTTGTGTTTTTTAGCCCAATTAATTAAGGAACATAAATTAAGCTGGGTCAGACAAATTAGGCCTACATTGTGGTCTAAGACCTAGCATCAACTCATAGCTTAACAAAGGTGAAGGTAAATTACCCTAACCTAATTTGGTGAGGAATCCTACTGTGGACCTCAATTTACTCTGCCCGCTCTGGACCATTTCCGGAATCTCTAGGCTGACCCCTACAAGGCTAGGCTAAATCTACTCTATAGTTAGACTGGAGATATTAGGGGTGGGGTTAATTGGGGACCAATTCATACAGAGCATTTTTCACACTACTAAGATCAAGAGTCTTATCAAGAAGGACAAAGTTACGCATCTGTAATAGTGTAATTTTGCCTGTAATTACCTATGATGCGGAAACTTGGAGTATTACCCAAACACAAGAGAAAAAACTAGAAAGCTTTGAGAACAGCATCCTCAAAAGCATATGTGGACCAGTCTATGATGAAGAGCTAAATCGGTGGAGAAAGAGATATGCAAGAGAAGTGAGAGCTCTAACCATGCAACCTCTGGTAACGGACATCAGAAGAACAGCACGCCTAAGATGGGCAGGACATGTAGTTAGAGCAGAAGATAGAAATATGAGAAAGGTATGGGAATGGATTCCACAAAATCGAAGGCCTCGAGGACGTCCACAAACTAGATGGAAGGATAAGATCTCGGAAGATTTGGAATATCTGGAGAAGAACCCGAAGACCTCCAGGATTTGGCAGCAGATCGGACCGTGTGGGAAAGGATTGTTGTAGCGGCCAAGGGACTTAATAGGCCTGCAGCGCCGGATGAGTGAGTGAGTGATAAACCTTAAGAACAAAACATAACACGCTCCAATTATTAGTTGGTAAATATTTTCACAGAGACAATCGGTGCAAGAAATACTTTATACAAAAAGAAATGGCAGGCCAAATACAAATGCCGAAACGTTGTTCCGGTGCGTTCCGGCACAAATTAACCACTGGGTGTGGGTCTATATATATATATATATATATATATATATATATATATATATATTTATATATGTCATTGGCACTGATACTTGTAAAATAATTTGGGAAATTCCTCTTAAATCACTTTTTTGCTGTTTGGAGATTCCGATTTTTAAATCCGAATTGATTTCAAGATTGAGGATCTTTCACCGGATTCTATGGTTCTTTAGAGAGCAGTTTTTTTTTTTAATGTTATACCGATCGATTTCTTATGCCAACCAAAATTTCCCTGTTCCTTTTGAACAGAAATTCCCCCCCTGTCCCTTTTGAACAGAAATTTCCCCCTGTCCCTTTTGAGCGGAAATTTCCCCCTGTCCCTTTTGAGCGGAAATTTCTCTATCGCTTTCGAACGGAAATTTCCTTGTCCTTTTTGAACGGAACATTTTCTCTTTTCAGGAAAAGTGTTAGCAACATGCGGCCGTTTTATAGATTACAAGATTTCAAAAACTGACTGCGGTGAACCGACTTTCGGCTTTAACAAGACTGTGGAAGGGGATATACTATCCTCGTATGTAATCGGTTTAAAATTCTCAGAACCAATTAAAAAACTTGAGGTACATTTTTATTAATTTACTAATTAATTAATTTTATTAATTCATTTTTTTTCAGTTTCTATTAATTTTTCATAATTGATAAATAAACATTTTCTCGAAACTAAAAATTATTTGTAAATTTAATTTTTCTTACAAGTTTTAACATATATATTAAGTTAAATTAAGTTAATTTTCTAGTGTCGATTGTTTAGTTTCGTCAATGGGTATGGGTATAAGCCCATTCTTTTGAATACGTTCCGTTTGGAAGTTGTTTAAAATAATGGTATAGGCCGTTGTTCTTTTGCCACGCCCATCGGATGGACAAGACCATAACATCGACATTCTAAAAGTCTAACTTAACCTAAACTAACATAACCTACCCTGCGCTAATCCAACGTATACTACCCAATACCTAACCTAATTTAACCCACAATATTGTTGTCGATAAATGTCAAGTCGATCAGATGTCGTAATCCTACTCCTTTTAATGCGTATATATTTTTGTTCGATCATTGCAACAAAGTCCTTAACAGTGTTATCGCTTTCAATAAGTTTTCTTCCGTTTTCTGTGGAAGTACAGGGTGTTTCCAAATTTCAAAAGTCCGGAATCATAGGAAATATGTTTAATGTCTACACACATACACACACACACACACACACATATATATATATATATATATATATATACACATTCAACTGCAAAGAACACGCAGTATAAATAACGTAAAGAACGACGCTTGTATAGGAGATATTCCGCGCAAGATGAGAGAGAGAGAACGAAACAAATGAAAAAATGAGGTAACCACCCGGGAATCGAACCCGGGATCTTCCGATTGCCGGTCAGATGGGATACCATTACACTCTCCTATACAAGCGTCGTTCTTTACGTTATTTATACTGCGTGTTATTTGCAGTTGAATGTATATAATGTTACGGCATGCGGGAGGTGCCCCCTTGGGGCATTGGTTTCTGCGAGTATGTAGAAGAATTACGGCATTTGGAAGAGTGAGGCCCATGGTGTAATGGTATCGCATCTGACCGGCAATCGGAAGATCCCGGGTTCGATTCCGGGTGGTTACCTCATTTTTTCATTTGTTTCGTTCTCTCTCTCTCGTCTTGCGCGGAATATCTCCTATACAAGCGTCGTTCTTTACGTTATATATATATATATATATATATATATATATATATATATATAATTGAGAAATGAATCCTATGATTCCGGACTTTTGAAACACCTTGTACAGTTATACTGATGTGGTGGCGTTCTGAGAGGTTCCACAGTAGTTCAATCAACTTGGAAAAATCTGGTTAATTGAATATAGGTAACCCGAACGAAACTCATGTTACAGTCATTTGTTTTAGATTGGTCCAAGCTGCAGAACGTGGTTAGTTGACGCTAAGGTGGTATTTGTAGTTGTATTTAATAAAAAATACACGAATTTTGAACTGCAAAAGTGATTGGATTATTGTCAAACATGTAATCATAGTTTTGAAATATACAATGCTCTGTCATTTAAATACCTTCATAATGTCTTAATGTCTAAGAGAATACTACTATTTTGTTTATACTGTAGTGCGTACTGTCATTCCTACTGCATTGTTTTTGTTCGTTTGTCGTATCTAGTTTGTCCTCGTTGGTCTATTCAGCCAAAATTTCTGTCAAAAACATCAATGCGTTTATGGAATAAAATGAATATTATCGAAAGCATTTGGAGTTTGTTCAATCGCATTTGCAAATCACTATACTTTCAGTCACAAAACAAATATGCATTGCTATTTTCCCCTAAATTTTGTACATAATTTTTTGTTTAAATAATAAATGGTAAAGTTTATTTTCGGCTTTATATGTTAAAATTATTATTATTATTATTTCTAGGTCTATGGTAGCCGCTTAAAATTCAAAGTTAACGACAGGTTGTGGTTCATTGTCAAAAATGAAACCATCAAACACATTGCATTTCAATTTACAATATTCTACGGAGGTTGTTCAATTACCATTGATGAAATTTCATACAATGGTGAAATTATTTGCCAACGGGAATCATCCGGTGAATGTAAGTTATAAAACAGTGGGTGCTGGTTAAGTATGCGGTCTACCTACGATTCGGCGGTCTACCTTTTAATTATAGCTTCTTATCTTGTTTACTAATTGTTTGTTTACATCCCATTGTCAATCGCCCTTGACGATTGGTTAGGTTTAGTCATGATATTTTCGTTAGTTTTAACGAAAATATCATGATTAAACCTAACCAATCGTAGGTAGACCGCATACTTAACCAGCACCAAACAGTGTCCATAATAAAAATTTCAAGCAGTTTGATTAACAATATAAATTAATAAGTTCAATTAAAGCTTGGTTGTAGAATGACACTTTGAACTTTCCATTCATAACATTTTTTTCCTTACTTAACAAGGTGATTGTTTTCATTCCAGCAGGAGAACGCTCTCAAATATTGAATGGTGGACACAGTTCCTTCGACATAGTAACAATTATCTTAGTGGTCGTAACTAGTATTGTTTCGTCTACTCTACTTGGGGTACTGTTATTGTCGGTCTCAAAATTGAAAAAACTAACAGACCGTCACTGGTACGAGACTCATAGGCTTGTCTTATCCATAGACAGAAGTTTATCCGTTAACAACCCTAATCTCAAAGGAATTCCACTGCCAACACGACCTGATGAAGCTGCACCATCTGATGACAAACGAGGTACCTATATCGACTTGCTGAGCTACCAGTGCAACAATCCCGCTTGCTTTAGGACACACAGTTTTTTACTCAATGTTATTCAAAAATTACCGACAAGTATGAAAAAAGAATTTCATATTTGTGAAGCTTCTCAAGATGACAACTGTTCCCTAATTCCTGAAGAGGAAGAAGAAGGAAGAGCAAACACTTCAGCAGAAGTTGCGACTGAATATCTGTGACAAAAAGGTATTTGCTCAAAAATTATCAAATAATTACCAAAGAAAAAACATTTATTTTACGCACACACTATTCTTAACATCGGAGGAATCACCTGAGTAGAAGAAGTGCGTTAGAGAAGATGAAAATTTTTAGGGGATAATTTTGGCTGGTAATTTTAACAGGAGGAAATTTTGGGAGGATAATCTTCTCACACGCTTCGAGATGACCCTTTTTCCCATCTTCCTTCTCTTTGCATTAGTGTAAAGCCGCAATCCTTCCCCCTTTTTACCTCGCGTTTGCCATGGTAACCACTGTACAGTATACATACACGTTTACGTTACCATATATACACTTTTAATCTCTGCCGCTTTTTCTCACTCACGTTTGTATACATATTTCTACACTTTACAATCATCCTCCAGAGCCTACTCACTTTACCACTAGGTTAAATAAGAAGGGTGAAAGGAATGTGTCAAGAGCTATACGATTACTTCCTATTTAGCGTTATTCCTATGCTAATCTGCGGTCCACAAATGCAAATGCACAAAAGTGAAACATCCACATTTGAGAAAAGTGTTTCTTGATTTAAAAAAAAAAAACAGTCATTCCATTCCCATTCGCGGTAAAGGCGCCAAGTGGAAATGGCTAATATTACCTAACTCGATTTAACCTAACCTAACTTAACATTAACCTAAACTAACCAAAACTAACCTAACCTATCGTATCCTAACCTGGACCAAAGTGGGAAAACCGTGAATGACAATGGCCAGAATTGGGAATACGCCAATTTGAAAATGCCTCCTTTGAAATTCTCACTTTGGGGGCCTTCCCACTCTTGAGCGCGGGATGAAATGGGAATGGCACCCACCCACAGAGCGATCGCTTTTTCAAGATTCTTGCCTTCTTAGTAATTTAATTTATATTTTATACGTTATCATCCTTATTTTTGCGATATATATATATGTATAGGGTGGCGCAAAAGGCGCGGATCATAGCAATTTTCAGTGTTGACTATAATGTATTTTTTTTTCTTTTAGGTAGGGAATGTCTGCGAAATTAGCAATAGACGAGATGGTGAGCTTGGTTTTAATGTATGGAATACCAATTCCCGCTTAGCCTACATAGTGTAACCTTAGCCTAGCGAATAGGCTATACCCAAACGAGTGCTCTTCCAATATGTGCTCTACCGCGAAACTGTGATCTACCATATTCCAATACGTGCTCTACCGTGAAACTAGCCTTATAAGGCTAACTAACGAAAATATCATGACTTAACCTAACCAATCGTTAGGTCAACTATACGCCCTTGACGATTGGTTAGGTTAAGTCATGATATTTTCGTTAGTTAGCCTGGAATATGGAATATTAGTTGGAATATGGTAGATCACAGTTTCGCGGTAGAGCACATATTGGAAGAGCACCCCCAAAGGTGTACGCAAACAACCAGCAAACTAACTTTCCTCTTACAACTACAGTAGGCCTTTTCAATTATTTCACCATATTCAATTACCTTACCGTATTTACAGTATACAGTATCTGCTTGTTTATTTACTCATTCATACATTTTATTTTTACTTGCTTATTCCGTTTACTGTACCACACCATACTTTCATTACCTCAGTTATTATTGGCTTAATTACTTATTATTGTGTTCACTGCCGCATATCTCGTTAGCCTACCTAAATTAGTGTTTCTTGTCATTATTATATTATATGTACTTAACACTTATACTGTGTAACCATTTCTTATTGCTAAGAATCAGCCATACTAAATATCACAATTACCGTTACAGAATTTTAATCACTGTGATTAAATAATTTATTTATTTTTCTAATTAAACACAAAAACAACAAAGTAATTTCTCTCTCCTTATTAAATATTGTTTGTTTGGGTTGTGCCACAAACTGGTGACCCCTAATTATTCATTTCAATTTAATTCATAAATTATAGTAAGCCTACTTTCTGGACCATTACAAATTAGTGATCCGTAGGATATATATATATATAATATATATATATTATATATATATATATATATATATATATATTATATATATATATATATGAAAATGAAAATGAAAAGATGTATTGGCAGACTATCACTATAGTCAGAGCTGGGCAATAATACATTGAGTGTATTTAAATACTAAATACTAAATACATGGAGAAATGTATTTAAATACTAAATACTAAATACAATTTTACGAATGTATTTAGATACTAAATACAAAATACATCAATTGTATTTAAATACATTTGTAAATACATTTTAAATACATACAAATTTTAACATATGCATTCACTAATTCACTAAGCCATGACACGCACACGATAAAGAAATCAACCGCTTTCGACTAAGAGTGGCACACAGCTGATTGAACTGACACGTTGAAACATGAACCATGCTGTACTACACTGTCGATGCGTCGTACTGTGCTAGTACAAAAACGTGTATTAAACCAGTAAAAGTATTTACATTTTTATTTTTGAGTATTTAAATACTATATTTAAATACATGAAAAACAATGTATTTATAAATACAGTTCTAAATACACAAATGTATTTAAATACGTATTTAAATACAAATGTATTTAAATACTGCCCAGCTCTGACTATAGTCCATATTACAAATATTATTAATAGAATGACAGTTCACATACTAATGGTAAAAATATATACAGTTGATTAGAAATAATACAGTATTGTCGTAGTTAAGTGGAGCTACAGACAGACGTTTTCGTACCAAGAATTCCATAGCTTAGAGCAGTGTTTCCCAACCGGGGGCCATATGGCCCCCTGGGGGCCATGGCACATTTGAAGGGGGCCACGGGAAAATGTTAAGATTTAGAGGGGCCACAGACTCCATGAAGGGGGCCACAGGACTCAACCTATTGAAGCCTAAATTATAGTTAGGCCAATAGATAATTTTAATTTATGTAGTTGAATTACATTTTAAAAAATTATTAATACATATATTTTCCTTTTTTTTAGATATTTTATAATAGAATTTGAATTTATCTGTAAACAAATATTTTGCATCTTACAAGCTTATTGTGCGGCGCACTCCATTGTGCGCTTGATCGTTATGCGCCTGGCAGCGTTGTTGACTTGATAAAAAGACTTCAGGTTGAAATCCTTACAGTCTGTTTACCACGTGGATCGTCGCTGTAGTGTGTAAGTAGCTCTTATTTATTTACCCTAATATTGTGAAGTTGTAGTAATTTTACTAGTTTTTTAAATTTATAATAGATTGCTATAAGTACAGTATTTCTTTTGATTATATTTTTTTATAATTAATACATAATATAAGTAAATAACTGCAAATTTTTGTTAGCCACTGTTTAGTTTTTGTTATGTTTATAGTCCTATGTGACAAATAATATTGTACCTGAATACAAATAGTTGTTTTAATATCCTTTATATATATTTGTTTTTGTAAAATAGAGTTAATCTGCATATTACCTACTGAAAATAATGCTTATGGGGGCCACAGGAAAAAATAAGGTTCCTAAGGGGGCCATAAGCCAAAACCGGTTGGGAACCACTGGCTTAGAGGACAAACGGGAGGACTCATGGATAGCTTGGATAATTATAATCGGGTTCGTTGATTTTTTAATTCTTTGCATCAGAATGTATTGAGCACGTCTTATTACCTCCGGGAAGCTCGGGACATTGCGGGTAGCAAACATTTGCGAAGCTGAGCATCTTGGGGGGTAATTTATGTAAGAGTCTAAAAGATCAGTTGTACAGCAAATTTAGGGCTCTGCCAGAACCTTTTTTATAATTTACCCACAGTTGCTGTCCGTAAATATTACTGCAGAACGTACGAAAGAGCGTATCTTTAGTTGCACTTGTACAGAACCGAAAGTTCCTTATAGTCATATTCGCTTTAGCACAAAGGCTTCGAGATTCTTTTCTTATATCCGAGTCATCACTCAAGGAGCTGGTGATAGTTTGACCCAAATACTTAAACTCTTGTACTTCCTCAATTACTTCACCTTTCATTTTAAACTTAATATCAGCTGGCTGCTTCCAGCTTTTAGGACGAAATTGCATAACCTTAATTTTTGTAACATTAAAAAGAATATCATGTTTCTGCGAATACACCTCGCAAACTTTTAGTAACCGATCCAGACCTTCAACAGAGGGACTTATTAACACCATATCATCGCCATAAACTAAATTATTTATCCTTGTGTTATCTATACCACTTCCCACTGTTGCCTCATTAAGTGAAGCAATTAATCCGTCAATATACACATTAAACAGCATAGGGGAGAGCAAGGAGCCTTGTCTCACCCCGCAAGAGTAACCAAAACACTCGGATAGTACAATGCCTCACCTAACGGTAAAAGATTGGGATCACTTTAACATATTGCTTCCCAGGAACCTCTCTTTAACATATTGCTTCCCAGTGTATATCACTTTAACATATTGCTTCCCAGTGTATATCACTTTAACATATTGCTTCCCAATATTTAGGATAAGGAGTACGATAAAAAATGTTCGCTTTAATAAAGTAAAGGCATAAAAAGTAAATCATAACATGTTAAAATATTAGACTGAAAGTAAATTTATTAGAATTGTTTCGCTATATGGTCAATTGGTCATACAAAGTAAAAAATGGATTTCGGAAGAATCGGTCACG
Organism: Bathynomus jamesi; assembly: GCA_023014485.1. Lineage (NCBI taxonomy): Eukaryota > Metazoa > Arthropoda > Malacostraca > Isopoda > Cirolanidae > Bathynomus > Bathynomus jamesi. Next base: position 129,913 of record JAJOZX010001474.1, on the reverse strand, counting down.
CCACATCATTTGCCACAACTACGAGTTGAGTAGCTCCTTTTTGCATCCTTTCATTTTCTTTATATATTTAATGTAGGTCAACTGAATGCCCGGTTAGGTCAACTGTACGCCCTTGACGATTGGTTAGGTTAAGTTGTGATATTTTCGTTAAAACTAACGAAAATATCACGACTTAACCTAACCACTCATCAAGGGCGTACAGTTGACTTAACCGGGCATTCAGTTGACCTAACCGGGCATTCAGTTAACCTACATTAAATATATAAAGAATGCCGGTTAGGGCATTTATAGCTTTGTTTACGGTCTGTAGGTTATCTCCTAGATTACCAACCTCTTTCTAACCAACCAACCAACCTTTCTCTCTTTAACATATTGCTTCCCAGTGTTAAGCATTTTAACATCTTGCTTCCCAGGAGGGATCACTTTAACATACTGCTTCCCGAATGCTTTGGGAAGCAATATGTTAGTGATCCAAAGATTGGTGGAAATACCAAAATTTCAATAAATTTACTATGTACATGGAAACCTTCCTGTTTTCTAGTTTTTCAAATAAAATATTGTGGTTCACCCTATCATATGCCTTACTTATATCCAGGAAACAGCTAAAATAGTTGAATTACTGTCAATGTATTTAGATATTGTTTCTTTAAGTACATAGATACACAGGTCAGTTGAATGGGACCTTTTAAAACAAAACTGATTAGATGTCCATAGGAAATCATTTAATCGGAGTAACAAGAGTTTTTTCTAGTAGTTTCGAGAAGCAGGAAGCGACAGCAACAGGCCTGTAATTATTGCTGGACAGAATGTTTCCATACTTATTTTTGACCAGAGGCAAATATATAGTTATGAGGGGCAAATATATAGTTATGAGCAAGCATGGCTGATAGGAGCAATGATATATGCAGACATCCTACGTCATTGGCATATTTTAAGTGCTCATTCGATAGGTCATCTACCCCTGACGCAGAACCAATCTTTAACTCTATAATTAACCTCTTTACTTCAGGAAGTGATATCAAAGTATTTTCCCTTGTTCCTCCCACAGTCGTTTAGCTGCAATCTATCTTAAGATTATCCCTACTCACACTGTTAAGAATGTTAGAGTAGTGGTTTTTCCACAGCTTTGCAATTTCATCCTCCCCCGACACCCCATCAATTGTCGGAGGGAGGACATTTTTGACACCCGTATGATTCTTAACAAATTTCCAAAATTTGTTATTATCGTTATTTCTGCAATATATATATATATCAGTGCTGGCAGGTCGGACCCAGACCCGGGTTTAACCCGAAAGTGAGATAAGACCCGGACCCGAAAGTGAATTCGAAAATGACCCGGACCCGGACCCGGACCTGAAAGTGAATTTTAAAACTGACCCAGACCCAGACCCGACCCGAAAGTGAAGGACCTGCACAGCCGGGTTTTTAGTTTACAAAATTTATGTGTGCGCCTTTAAATTTGGCAACAATGTATTGAATTATCACTCCACCCTCCAAATGACTCACTGGAAGTGGAGAGTTAACGGTGACGGAAGAATAGCCTAATCCTAATATATTTTATTGTTTGTTTGTGAGTTGTTTACTGTGTACATTGGTTGGTCTCCAGTGCTTCGTTTGCTATTTATTTGAATTTGCAATGCCTTTACAAGGTCTTTTTTCGGTGGGGAGTGGTAGCAAAAAAACTAGCCTTACAAATGAATATTTTAAATATAATAATATTGGTAAAACATCTACATGCCAAATTGAAAAGTGTGGAAAAGTGGGACCTAGTATGTTTCATGGACTGCTCTCGATTTTCCTACGAAACTGCAAACAAGGGCAGTCGATGACCCTGATTTTGTTTCTGCAATCGGTTTCCTTGAGAAACCTAACCTAACCTAACCTAACCTAATCGAGTTTCTTATACTATTGTTTTTTGCAAGATATCGCACTAATTCTTGTCATTTCTTTTGTGGCGTAAGCGCCACACCAGCTCGGACTTATTCAAAAAGATGTTGGAGTGTATTGCGTCGTTTCAGTAAATAAATTTATTCAATATCCAATAACATTTTTCTGGTGCTACTGTAGTATGCGGTCTACCTACGATTCGGCGGTCTACCTTTTAATTATAGCTTCTTATCTTGTTTACTAATTGTTTGTTTACAATTAGTTGTCAATCGCCCTTGACAAATGGTTAGGTTTAGTCATGATATTTTCGTTAATTTTGACGAAAATATCATGATTAAACCTAACCAATCGTAGGTAGACCGCATACTACAGTAGCACCCATTTTTCTTTATCATTTCTCAAGAAAACCGATTTCAGAAACAAAATCAGGGTCATCGACTGCCTTTGTTTGCAATTTCGTAGGAAAATCGAGAGCAGTCCATGAAACATACTAGTCCCGAAAAGTGTATAGTGGCAATCATGTGACAAACCTAAAGCGACACCTAAAATCGTGTCACCCAGACATATATCATAAAGTTGAGGATCATGATAAAAGCCTACCAAGCACTAGCAGTACTTCGAAAACTCAGATACAAACCAAGGGAATGAATGTAGGCCAAACTAGTGTTAAAAACTTTTTTAAACAAATTATAGTTGGAGTTCACCCGCATCTTTATAGGAAAACTTTAGAAAATGGCCTTATTTCGTGGGTGACAATAGACGGCGGCCTTTTAGCATTGTAGAAGATATTGGATTTAAAATTTGGTTCAACCATTTCTATCTGCAATGAATATAAACATGAGCAGAAAAATCTTGCTTCTTTGACTCTCGATAGAGCAACAGCTGAAAAAATAAGTTAAAAACACTTCTTAAAAAAAAGTTTCATTTAAAAGTAGATTGTTGCAGCCGCTTAGATAGAGGATTTTTAGGTATTCAAGCCCAATATGACTTTGAAAACAAATTGAAGTGCAAACGTTGGCTGTTAAGGAACTTCACTGCTCGCATACAGGTAAAAATTATTTACATTTCACACAAAAAGTTATTTTCATTTCACACAATATATATATATATTTATATATATCGTACAATGTTACTTTAAATCTAAATCAGTAATAAATAATTAATTTCCTAGGAGATGTTTTGAAACAAACCATTCAGTCTGTGTTAATTAATTAACCGAGTACGACTTGGGATCTGCACAAGTTGTATCCATTACAACAGACAACGGGTCCGATATGATCAAGTGCTGTCGCCTTTTCATTTGAGTTCACTCAAAAAATATAGAATTTATTTTCACAAACTTAATTAAAATTTAGAATAAGGGGGCTGAAGAGAGCAATCATACATCGTACTTTGCCCCTTAGCAATGCATGTATAACTATACATAGTTACTATTAAATATTAATACAATTAATACACCTACTTTCAAACATTTCCAAAATCGGATTAATTAATATATGGTTAATATATGTATATGATTAGGCTACTATAGCCATAATATGGTTTACTATGTTTCAGAAAGCATGTTAATGTAGCTACGGTAGCAGTCTTATTACCTATCCTATACCAGATTATAATTATTACATTTTTAATAATGGACCCGACCCAGACCCGGGTAATATAGTGAAAGACCCGACAGGACCTGAAAGTGAACTTTCGGGTCCGACCTGGACCAGGACCCGAAAGTAAATTAGAAAAATGACCCGGGCCCGAAAGTAAATTAGAAAAATGACCCGGACCCGAAAGTATATATATATATATATCTCCAAAATAAAAGGATGAAACTAAATCTTAAAATCTAAAATTAAACTAAAAACATGGACAAAGCTTTTCGAAGGGAGACACCCTTCTTCGGTCAGGCCCACAGAAAGTCTTAAAGTTAGATATGGAAAAACTATACGCACTCACAACATGGTATCATATGTGGTACATTTATTTCATAATTAAATATAAATTATTAATTAATTGAATTAAATATCTATACAAAAATGCCTCGGGATTGGCGACATAGCCTATTGGGAATGAAATAATTGAATTGCCATACGTACAAAGAACCTGTATGTATGAATCAGCCTCACATAGCAACAAGAAAACTCAATTTATTGTTTAGTCTACCACAGGTGTAGACCAAACAAAAATTTTGCTAGTTCGGCAAATAATACACCAGAACCAAGGAACGGCTCTCAGGGCTGTTTATGTTACAGCGAAGCTTTAAACAGGGAGGATGTCTTTGTCCCCCCTAAAGTTCTGAGTGAATTCCTTATAATAAACCACAGGATAGGCCTATACCTAAAAGTGTTTATATTATATTAATTACATAAAGTAAATTCGTCGCGAAACTCGATCGTGGCGGCCCTACACCGAAGATGATCGTAACGCCCTACATCGAAACAAACAAAGACCCAACAAAATTAAGGTGAGGCAATTTCATTTTCATTCTAGGGCGTCTAAAATCCCGACGCTAAAATTACCATAAACAATTAAATATAAAAAGGTCCTTTTAACAACCTACATATTTATAACTCTCTAACGAAAAAGCATAGGGCTTTTGTCGGTAACCCTCCACTGAAGTCTGTTGGAAATTTCCAACGGATGAGGGCACAGGCAATCAACCCATAGCCCTATATAGTTTTTTTCACATGGTGGCCCTGTGTATGGGGAACTAACCCCTCTACAATTTACACTGACACGCAGTGGCTAGGCTTAGCTCATTAGGCCTAACCCCAATTTCAACCGTAACCCCACTATAGTTTTTTCATATGGTGGCCTAAAACTGGGAACCGATCCCTTTACCTTTACACTAACCGAAAACAAAGGCTTGTTCATTTAACAAGCATAACTCAAAAAAGGTCCTATAAAAAAAATAGGCCCACAACATTAAGCCTATTTAATAGGTCCTACTCTTCAAACTAAAAACAAAGCCTTGTTAATTTAACAGGCTTAACTCATTTAAGGTCCTATAAAATAATAGGCCCAAACATAAGCCTATTTGGTAGGCCAAACAAATAGGTATATTTAGTAGGCCCACCTAACTTTACATTACATAATAGGCCTACCTCTTAAAGTAGGCCTTACTCTTTACACTCAAGGCCTATCCTAACTAAAAACACTAAATTTATAATTGAACCTGTGGTGTAGGTTATAAAATTTATTTCAGCAATTTAACTTACTCATAAGACTCATTAACATCACAAAATTCGACTCAGACTGTAACATCACAAAATTCGACTCGAACTGTAACATCACAAAGACCTAAAGCAATTGCACAATTCAAACCTACACCCACCTAACACCTATTCGTACCCTATACCAAGTCCTATTTGACATATAGGCCCATATTCCAAGTCCTATTTGACATATAGGCCCAACCTATTCAAGTCCTATTTGACATATAGGCCCATATTCCAAGTCCTATTTGACATATAGGCCCAACCTATTCCAAGTCCTATTTGACATATAGGCCCAACCTATTCCAAGTCCTATTTGACATATAGGCCCAACCGAACCAATCCTATTTGACATATAGGCCCAACCTATTCTAAGTCCTATTTGACATATAGGCATAAAACAGACAAGGCTTGATATAAGGGTCTCAAATGCAACGTTTGAGGATCTTTACTCAGCCAAATTGGTTAACCTAACCCAAAACCCAAAAATAAAACCCTATAACAAAATACACATTTACACACACGTACGGTACAGTATATAAATATATACATACGACTTCAAACATCCAATTCTTCTTTTAAAAGAAGAATCACAACAGATTTCATCAACAGACACATACATTCCTTGCAAACAGATTGGATTCCTTCAAAACCCCAAAACCTTCCAGACCTACCTGTAGGATACACAACATTTACTCATTCATAACTACTGGTATTAATTCATTGGAGTGGTGAATCCAAGTTTTGAAGACCAACTGGATTCGGAGGAATGACACACACACACACACACACACACACACACACTACTCTTTCATGTGTCTCAAACACAACAACCTGTCTAAACATAACCAAGGATCGGAGAGTAAAAGCTTTTATTGCTGCGCTCTGATTCTGTGCACATAATTTTGTGCCAAAAATTATATGGTTAGACAGTGACACGTACAAACAAACTACTCTACTCCAAAGGGCCTTGGCCTACCTTGGCCATAGCCCAACAAATTCATCAAACGGCTGATGGCCTACCTTGGCCATAGCCCAACAAATTCATCAAAGGGCTGATGGCCTACCCTTGGCCATAGCCCAACAAATTCATCAAAGGGCTTGGCCTACCCTTGGCCATAGCCCAACAAATCATCAAAGGGCCTTGGCCTACCTTGGCCATAGCCCAACAAATTCATCAAAGGGCTGATGGCCTACCCTTGGCCATAGCCCAACAAATTCATCAAAGGGCTGATGGCCTACCCTTGGCCATAGCCCAACAAATTCATCAAACGGCTGATGGCCTACCTTGGCCATAGCCCAACAAATTCATCAAAGGGCTGATGGCCTACCCTTGGCCATAGCCCAACAAATCATCAAAGGGCTGATGGCCTACCTTGGCCATAGCCCAACAAATCATCAAAGGGCTTGGCCTACCTTGGCCATAGCCCAACAAATTCATCAAAGGGCTGATGGCCTACCTTGGCCATAGCCCAACAAATTCATCAAAGGCTGATGGCCTACCTTGGCCATAGCCCAACAAATTCATCAAAGGGCTGATGGCCTACCTTGGCCATAGCCCAACAAATTCATCAAAGGCTGATGGCCTACCTTGGCCATAGCCCAACAAATTCATCAAAGGGCTTGGCCTACCTTGGCCATAGCCCAACAAATCATCAAAGGGCCTGATGGCCTACCTTGGCCATAGCCCAACAAATCATCAAAGGGCTTGGCCTACCTTGGCCATAGCCCAACAAATCATCAAAGGGCTGATGGCCTACCTTGGCCATAGCCCAACAAATCATCAAAAGGGTGATGGCCTACCTTGGCCATAGCCCAACAAATTCATCAAAGGGCTGATGGCCTACCTTGGCCATAGCCCAACAAATTCATCAAAGGGCTGATGGCCTACCTTGGCCATAGCCCAACAAATTCATCAAACTGGGCCTACCCTTGGCCATAGCCCAACAAATTCATCAAAGGATGGCCTACCTTGGCCATAGCCCAACATATTCATCAAGGGTCTTGTGGCCTCCTTGGCCAGAGACCAACAACATGGGTCTTGTGGCCTCCTTGGCCAGAGACCAAACAACAAGGTCTTGTGGCCTCCCTTGGCCAGAGACCAAACAACAAGGGTCTTGTGGCCTCCTTTGGCCAGAGACCAAACAAAAAGGTCTTGTGGCCTCCCTTGGCCATAGGCCAAACAACACAAAAACAGTACAGGATTCAAAGCCCCAAGCCCTCCAGATCTACCTGTGGAGGAGTAAATTTACTCCACTAAAACTACGGGTATTGACTAGTCTGAAGTGGTAGGAGGTTTGAATACAGTACAAACTCTTTCTAATTCTCCTAAATTAAATGAACAAATAACAAAAGACAACAATGGGAACATGAACCAAACAATTACACGAAAACACTTGGAATGCTTTGGTTTTTTAAAACAGAATTCCGAACACGATGACACTCTTTGCACAAAGAGTTATAACTTATTAAATCCAAATGCCGATACAAAAAGACAAGTGCTTTCAGAATCATCCAAAATTTTCGACCCCATTGGATTATATTTACCAGCAACCATAAGATCCAAAATCCTTTTGCAAGACTTATGGAAAAAGAAAATTGATTGGGATGAACCACTTTCAGTGGAAGACCAACTTCATTGGAAAAAATTAGCCACAGACTTGAACAAAGTTCAAGACATCTACGTACCAAGATGTGCTGGCTACAGATTGAAATCTCAAACACTACACATTTTTACAGATGCCAGCACACAAGCTTACGGGTGTTGTGCCTATTTAACAAGTGAAAATGAAAGTAACTTGGTTTATTCAAAGGCAAAAGTGGCACCCTTAAACCAAAAAAAACTGTACCACAACTTGAATTATTAGCTGTCTCATTGGGAGTTAAAACAGCAGACTTTCTTTCACAAGTGTATAAAGAAGTTGACATAACAAACATTTACTTAAGGACAGACAGTCAAATTTGTCTAACATGGGTGACCAACACAGATACAACTTCTTGCAAAAATATATTTGTGAAAAACAGACTAACAGAAATCAAAACTGCAAACACAAACCTTGGTATCAAATTTAGGTACATAAAAACAAAAGAGAATCCTGCAGACTTTTTGACAAGAGGGCTCTCTTACAAGCTGTTGAAAACAAATAAAATCTGGTATGAAGGGCCCGAATGGCTAACATGTGAGGATCTTTGGCCAGCCAAAGTAGTTAACCTCACACTCAACTCTACAACAACTGAAAAGATCACTGAGGACAAACCTATATTTGACTATCACCTTTATTCAGACCTCAACAAACTCTTGAGAATTACAGTCTATTGCTGCAAGTTTGTCAATAGCTACCTTCTCAAACACTGTCCTCAGAAGGCCTTTTCTAACTTAACAGAAACTGCAACAAAATACTGGCTCCAACAGATACAAGCTTCAAAATTTGACAAGGAGTTGAAGTATCTTAGGTCCAGTAACACATTAAACAAAGGAATTCCTTCACTTGTCATGGATCTAAATCTGTACCTGGATACAGAGGGTCTGATAAGGTGTAAAGGAAGGCTTAACAAGTCAACTTTGACTTACAACTCTAAGCACCCAATTCTTCTTCCAAGGAGAAATCACTTCACAAATCTCATCATCAGGGATACCCACAACAAAATACACCACATGGGGGTCCCACAAAACCTGACAGGCCTCAAAGAAAGACTGCTTTGAAAGCCAGAAAACTTTTACAAGAAAAAATTAAAACTGGTGACTAATAAACCTTACACAAATTGAGCAAAGTTAAAATGCTTAATAACCATACTTTAATTCCATAAATTTCCTATACTAAAGGGAGTCAAACTGATTGACATAACTTTAACTAAACTTGAGAAGTTGGCCTCTTGAACTTTTATATTTAAATAGGTCTTGAGTAACCTCTCTCTTCCTAAATTCCTATTTCATTCTTTTCAATCCATTTCACATGGTTTAAAACACAGTTTATCAAAAAATTTGATCTACAACATACAAATTTTTCTCCGGCCCCCCCCAGTATATGGAAAAACTATACGCACTCACAACATGGTATCATATGTGGTACATTTATTTCATAATTAAATATAAATATTAATTAATTGAATTAAATATCTATACAAAAATGCCTCGGGATTGGCGACATAGCCTATTGGGAATGAAATAATTGAATTGCCATACGTACAAAGAACCTGTATGTATGAATCAGCCTCACATAGCAACAAGAAAACTCAATTTATTGTTTAGTCTACCACAGGAGTAGACCAAACAAAAATTTTGCTAGTTCGGCAAATAATACACCAGAACCAAGGAACGGCTCTCAGGGCTGTTTATGTTACAGCGAAGCTTTAAACAGGGAGGATGTCTTTGTCCCCCCTAAAGTTCTGAGTGAATTCCTTATAATAAACCACAGGATAGGCCTATACCTAAAAGTGTTTATATTATATTAATTACATAAAGTAAATTCGTCGCGAAACTCGATCGTGGCGGCCCTACACCGAAGATGATCGTAACGCCCTACATCGAAACAAACAAAGACCCAACAAAATTAAGGTGAGGCAATTTCATTTTCATTCTAGGGCGTCTAAAATCCCGACGCTAAAATTACCATAAACAATTAAATATAAAAAGGTCCTTTTAACAACCTACATATTTATAACTCTCTAACGAAAAAGCATAGGGCTTTTGTCGGTAACCCTCCACTGAAGTCTGTTGGAAATTTCCAACGGATGAGGGCACAGGCAATCAACCCATAGCCCTATATAGTTTTTTCACATTAGAGAAGATAACAAAACTGCGACTAATTATGGCAGAATCAAAGTTGTTCAAAATATTTTGAATTGAATTGAATTGAATAAACTTTATTACCGTATTTTACGCCTCATAAGACGCTACAAGTGGTAAGACGCTACAAGTGGTAAGACGCTACAAGTGGTAAGACGCACCCTATATTTAGCAAAGAATATTTAGGAAAAAAAATATTTCGAAGATTTATCAGCCTGACAAAAAATATATTCCCATAACTTTATTAAAAGAACATTAAACAAAACAATAACATATGACACCTGAAGTGACATATTTAATTATCCTCAAATCCTGAGATTTCCGCGCTGTTGCTGTCATTACTGCTGGCATCGTCACCAACATCACTGCCACTAGCTGATTCTGGGTCGTCCGATGTGTCACTATCAGTTTGCCATAATCGGATTGCCTGCATGTAGATGGCGTGAGGTGATCGTAAACAAAACAAATGGCGGACTTTACCAGTTTAGGCTCAGGTTATCTCCAGTCAGCTTGGATTAATGGTAGCAGGTAGGCCTATTAAGCTTCCTAATGGTTACCATGAATACACCTATAACCTAATGATCAGTGGCGGCTCGTGATTAAAAATTCTAGGGGTGCTGTCTCTAAGAATGGGTTGAAATAATTACTGAAATAAAAGGATGAGCATTGAGCAATGAATAAAAGTTTCAAAAGTTATTGAAAAAGTTATTCAGTGAGCTCATCCTTATATTGTTCTTGATTATTTCAATTGTAAATAAAAAATTTAGGGGTACTGCAGTTCCGCAGTGCCTACCGACGAGCTGCCACTGCTAATGATAATTTAATTTTATGATAATTTACATGTCTGGTATTCATGAGGGCTAGTAAACTTATCTCTAAGATCTTGACCTTACGATGCTAAGACGCAGGCTGATTTTTGGAGACGTTTTTCAGGAAAAAAGTAGCGTCTTAATGAGGCGTAAAATACGATAATATTAAAATAAATACTTTTGTTTCACAATTTACAATGATATGAATAATTGTGAAGCTCGACTATTTATCTTATTTAATTTGGCCCTTAAGCTTTAGGCTTTACTTGGCTCTTATTAAAAATACATAGCTAGTTGTTATTAATTAATAATAAATAAATAAAGAAGTAAATAAGTATTATTAATAGTTAAAGCATGTATTAAACTTAAATTATCACTACTTACATGACAAATGCAAGGTCACCATTGAAGGCATTATACCAATACCATACAAAGAAACCAATATTATACATGAGAGATAAGAACTGAACAATCCCAAGAAATGTGTTTTTAATACTGGATTACACACGAGAAATTAATAATTAGTAAACAATATTAATGAACATTAATCCTAGATTTTTGGGTGCTACTGTAGTATGCGGTCTACCTACGATTGGTTAGGTTTAATCATGATATTTTCGTTAAAACTAACGAAAATATCATGACTAAACCTAACCAATCGTCAAGGGCGATTGACAATGGGATGTAAACAAACAATTAGTAAACAAGATAAGAAGCTATAATTAAAAGGTAGACCGCCGAATCGTAGGTAGACCGCATACTACAGTAGCACCGATTTTTGTTAGTATGCCATTATTAATTTGGATTTCAACTTGGTTTTAAATAAATTTACATTCACAATATTTTTATATCGGCATTTAAGTCATTCCATAATTTCAATCCAATGAAAATGGGTAGTTTTTGAGATGAAGACAATCTAATTTGAGGTATAACAAGCTTTGATCTATTTCTGGTCTGATACGAATGAATTTCTTGATGAGTTACAAAATATCTATTTACCCATTGTAAATTAATGATTTTGTTCTTACACTCGTAAATAAAAATAAAATGTGCCAGTTTGGTTACACCATTGAGCTTTAGTAGGTTTAGCTCTTTAAATAATGCACTAGAGTGATCAATAAAATCAGCATTAGATAATAACCATATTGTTCGTTTTTGGATAACAAAGATACCATTTAATGCGTTGTTAGCGGAGTTTCCCCAAACAAGGGTGCAGTACGTTATATGAGGAAGAACGAGAGTATGATAAAGAGTCAATAAAACTTGTTTAGAGACTGCATTTCTAAGTTTAAACATTATAGCAACGCTCCTTGAAATCTTTTTCGCGATATAATTTACATGATCACCCCACTGCAAATTCTTATCTAGCATTACACCAAGAAATTTGTTACAGTACACTCCTTTATAGCGATTTCATTATTAAGTTCATCAAGATATACATTTCTTTTATTAGTAAAAATCATGTTTGTTTTACTGGTATTTAGGAAGAGTTGGATCATATGTAGAATTCGGACCCCAGGTAACCCTAATGGAGAATACAGACCCCAACTTTCCCTTAATGTAGAATCCAGACCCCAACTTTCCCCTAATGTAGAATCCAGACCCCAACTTTCCCCTAATGTATAGATTACACTAGGCAACAAATTTCAACTTTTTTTTTGTTACAGACACGTGAACTACTGATTCCTACTAAAGCGCTGATGCTGATTTCAGATCTGATATCAAAATTTCTCTATCACGTCCAGATTTTGTGTAACCGAAAACCCCTATTTTTCATTTTTTTTCTCACCCGCTTCTATTACGAAAGCCGTCTAAGCTACTTTTCCGTGCCACGTTTTATGTTAAGCATGCTTAAATAATTAGTGAACAGGGATGTCTTTCCTCCTTTATTCTGGCTTAAGACAGACAGCGGAATTCCGCTGGCGGAGTTACCACCCCTGCGCCCAACCATCCACCCAAAGCGCGTTAGTATTTTGTTGTTACTACTGAAAGGCAAATTCCTGTTCTTAAGTGAAACTTTGGTGTGTCCTCTTCCTTTGTCGCTTGTAGGATGACGAGCTCTCCTTCTGCAGGAACCAACAATAATCTCCCATCATATTTGGGTTGAAATTACCTTGGTATCTGTTTTCCATAACTGAGATCTGTTGGTGGAAGCGCTCACCATGCTCGTCACTTACAGCCCCAAGGTTGGCCGGGAAGAAGTCAAGATGAGAATGTAAAAAATGAATTTTCAAAGACATTCTGCATCCCATTATTTCATAAGATTTAAGCATGTTTTCTACGAGTTTACGGTGGTTTTCAGCTTTGTGGTTTCCAAGAAAATTTTTGACAACTTCAACGAAAGATGTCCATGCTCCTAGTTCATTCTCATTTAGGTTAGATGGAAACGATGAGTCGTGGATGACACTGCGGATCTGTGGTCCAGTGAAAACTCCAGCTTCTAGCTTAGCATCTGTCAATATTCCTTTGAATTTATCCTTTAAATATTGGAAACCACTACCTTGATGATCCATACCCTTCACGAAATTTTTCATAAGGCCAAGTTTAATGTGAAGTGGTGGAAGATGTACTTTCTGAGGGTCAATAAGTGCTGGGTGTTTCACATTGTATTTACCAACAACATGTTCAGTTCTAGATGGCCAATCATGTTTTTTGTAGTGGTTCTTGTCATCTCTGCTGTTCCATAGACACAAAAAGCACATATGCTTTGTGTAGCCCAACTGTAACCCAAGAAGTAATGATACAACTTTAAGGTCGCCACAAATATTCCATGTGTGGTCCTTATATTTGATGAGTCTTAGCAGCAGTTTCATCGATTCATAAGTCTCATTAAGGCCAGTGGCATGTGCTACAGGTATTGAAGGTTTTTCATTGCCGTTGTGCAGTAATACAGCTTTAAGGCTAGCTTTACTAGAGTCAATGAACAGTCTCCATTCTTTTGGATCATAGCGACAGCCAATCCCTTGCATCAGACCACTGATATCGTGGCAGAAACAAACGTTTTCTTCCTGTAAGTAAAATGATGAAAACTGCAAATGGCGATGGCGGAAATGGGAAACTTTGGTGTTTGGTTGGAGAAGATTAAATTCTTGAAGTCTTGAACCAAGCAACTCTGCCTTTTCTTTTGGTAATTCCAAATCGCGCACTAAGTCATTTAACTCAGCTTGACTTAACAAATGTGGGGAAACATTTGCATCTGGAACATATATGCCATCTTTCCCTGTTTCTATATCACTAGCAGAATCTTCAGATGAACTGCTGTCTGTTATCGTTGCTGGTGGAACTGGTGGTGGATTTGTTTCATCATGTGGTACTGGTTTCATTGCTGATTCGCAGTTTGGGTACGTGATCTTTGATTTGTTTTTCTTTGTGAAACCAGCAATCTTTGTCAAACAAAAATAACAATCATTGAAGTGATTTTTCGGCTCACGCCAAACCATGGGGACTGAGAACGGCATAGCTTTTCTTTTACCATTCATCCAAGCTATTAACATTGCATTGCACTGTGCACAGCAAATATGTGGTGCCCAGTCCCTCTGTTGGTCTCCTAACTTACAGTCAAAATAACACTTGTAGGCAAGTTTAATCTTTGTTGTTATGTTTCTACGTTGTGGCTTAGGTGTATATTGTCCACAGACAAAGCAGAAGTTGTCTGGGTGATTTACACAAACACGTCTATTTGATGCCATTTTGAATTACCATACAATATCTGAAAAAACGTAGAAAGTAATTATTACGATGTGCAAAATAAAAAGAAATACACACCGTAGTACAAAACAAATGCTATAAAAACACACAAGTCACCACAACCTGTCACTTGCTCATCAGCAGAGAGCTTCAACAACCGTTCTGCTTGACTGTCACGTAGCGACTGACCGTTGGGCCGTTGCCCGTTACTATGCTCTTGACTCAGTGTTGCCAACTCGGGATAAATTTTATTTATCAAAATTGTTCGAATTTGTATAAAGTTGGCAAAAAAAATGCTTTAACCTTGAAAAGCAAGTTTCATATTACTGGCATTAAGCCGATTAAAACCAAAATCTGGACGTGGTAGAAAATTTTACTAAAAGTGATTTGCATTTTACACAAAATCTAGACGTGATAGAAAAAAATCTAATTATAGATTTGAAATCAGCATACCGAAATTAGCTAGGAGCACCTATTTGGTCTTCTGTAACAAAATCTTTGTTGCCTAGTGTTATAGAAGCCAGACCCCAAACGAATCGTATAAGGACATCAATAAACAATTTAAAGGTTCATAGAAAATTTTATTATTATTATCACAAATAAAAACCATTAAAATCACACAATTGTAAAATCTTATATCAAATGTAGAATTCGGACCCCAGCCTTCTTTAGTTAGCTTTATAAGGCTAACTAACGAAAATATCACAACCTAACCTAACCAATCGTTAGGTTAACTGTACGCCCTTGACGATTGGTTAGGTTAGGTCATGATATTTTCGTTAGTTAGCCTTATAAAGCTAACTAAAGAAGGCTGGGGTCCGAATTCTACATTTGATCCAATCTTATTAAGTGAAAGTTTAATTAAAAGGATATTGTGAAAAAATGGTATCACAAAATTGGAAAAACGTATTGTTTATGTGTCTTTCATGCCACATAAATTCGTCTAAGTATGAATTTAAGTGTGATCTCCTACATCTATGCATTGATTTAATAAAACTTTTTTGGCGATTCCAATAGCTTTCAATAGTTTGTGTGTGTACTAGAAACTCAAATAGTTAAAGAGTAGCTTAAACAAGCCAAATGGAGAATACAGACCCCAACCTTCCGCTAATGTAGAATTCGGACCCCAACCTTGGTAGGAGTCCGAATTCTACATATGATCCGAAGAGTTTATTGGTGGTTAACCATTTCATTACACTGATGAATTCTGAATTCAATATATTCTTAGCTGAATTAACATCTTTGCAAGAAGAAGACACAATTGTATCATTTGCAAACATTATGAAGTTCAGTATATCAGATGAACGTGGAAGGTCATTTATATATAGTAAAAATAGCAGTGGACCCATTTGACAAGCGCTTTAGTTGAGCAAACCTTATTTACTGATACAAAATTATATCTATTGGACAAATAACTTTTAAACCAATCACTGATTGCTCCTCTAAAACCGTAACAATATAATTTATTAAGTAGAATATTATGGTCTATTACATCAAACGCCTTACTCAAATCCATAAATATTGATATCATTATTTCTTTGTTCTCTTTAGCTATATTTGCATTTTCCCTAAGCTTTAAAATAGCCATTTCCGTTGTTTTATTATTACGGAAGCCATATTGATTTGGAGATAATAAATTGTAGGATTCTAAATATCACTGCATTCTACTTTTTACAATTTTTTAAAAAACTTTGCTGAGCACAGATAATGAACACACTGGCTTGTAATTTGTTGCTAGTGTAGGATCACCCCCTTTAAAAAGGGGTGTTATACATACAACCAGTTTATAGCATTGATGGGAATATTCCTTTGGAAATGCTTTGATTGATAATTTTAGCCAAAGTTACAGATATCTTATCTTTAACAAGTTTCAAAATAGGTACAGGAATGTTATGAATGTTATTTTTTGTATTTTTTAATTTACCAATAATATTCTGGACCTCAGTAGAGGTAGCAGGAACAAAAGAAAATGAATTTAGTGGGTTGGATGATATATATTCTAGAGGTGAGTGAGCATTATTTAGTAATTGTGAGCGAAGCTTATCCGCTATTGAAGTAAAATGTATATTTAAAGAGTCTGCAATAGCAGTAATTTCTTTATTATCAACATTTAATTTCTCCACTGAATTTTTCTTAATTTGGTTTCCGATAAGATTGTTGGTGCTACTGTAGTATGCGGTCTACCTACGATTGGTTAGGTTTAATCATGATATTTTCGTTAAAACTAACGAAAATATCATGACTAAACCTAACCAATCGTCAAGGGCGATTAACATTGGGATGTAAACAAGCAATTAGCAAACAAGATAAGAAACTATACTTCAAAGGTAGACCACCGAATCGTAGGTAGACCGCATACTACAGAGCACCAGATTGTTTATGGTTGTCCAAATGTTTTTCACGTCTCCTTTATGTTTGGAAAATTGATTGTTATAATAGTTATATTTTACAATTTTGATTATTTTAGTTAATTTGTTTCTGTATTGAGTATATTGTACTTTAGGAATTTTGATTTGTAATTGCAATTTGAATAATTTATCTCTGTTCTTTACTGAAGTGATAATTCCTGGAGTGATCCATGGATTTGCGACACTTTTGGGCGAAACTGTTTTTAAATTTTCAAAGTTACACTCATTTAAAAGAACTTAATTTGTAACATTATCAATAATAAATAATCCTTCGTGTATATTGAAGTTAAGTGCACGTTTTATGAAAAAGGATTCTATCAATTTCACCCGTTCGTTCTTCCTGTTCAATTTTATAATTTAAAAAAGATATATTCGAAGCAATATTAGGTTCGTTATTAATACCCTAAGACTGTACTAGTGTTGATACATTCTTCGGAGCAAGTGTAGTTTACGTCCCCCTGTGGTGCCTAGTGTAGTTTACGTTTCCCTACAGTATCCTAGTGTAGTTTGCGTTCCACAACTTCGTCCGACTAATCAAATAAAATGTTAAAACTAACGAAAATATTACGACTTAACCGAACCAATCGTCAATATATATATATGACGATTAGTTAGGTTAAGTCGTAATATTTTCGTTAGTTTTAACGTTTTATTTGATGGATTCATTTAAAAAATGTCTCCTAAAGATTCTGGTGTAGTTTGAGTCCCCTTTTGCGTGAGGGGGACGCAAACTACACTTGCTCCCATTCTTCATTTGTAATCGTTACTTTCAGCTATATACATCTTGTTACAGATGGCGCATGGAATTTTATTAGATGCTAATATTGTTATTCTGAATGTTGCAATTAGTATCACGCAACGAATTCGTGTAGTGTACGAACCCTTGGAAGTTATTTATATATTTTGTGGCAAACTTCCACGCGGTGTGTGAAATACAAACGGTAAAAGAGAGTTAAATTTTATCTAGTAAAATCTTTCTTGCTGACTACAAAACGTCTTTGCAAATTAAAACGACTTATTAATGAAGTTATGAGAATAATGTAATCTACTGAAGGATTCCTCGATATAGTAAATTTCATAATCTAAAAATTGAGGACTACAAATTCTAAAAACTCGTAGAAACATGTTCATTAAAACACTTGGTAGTCGAGGAAGTGAGCACTCACACGAATTCTTAGATGCATTTTGGTTTTCGGCTCAAGGCTATCCGCGAAGCCTGAAAGGGGCTGAGTCGTCGTATTCGATGTGTGCACTGTGCAGGCTTAAGATGGTCGATCGGTATGATATCCTTGTATCTAATGCAACTTAGGGTGAAGGTCTTGTCGCAGCGATGAAGTACAAGGGAGGAATCATCGTATGGCTCCTGCAGCAGGGGTTTGAATGAAGTCATACCGCACAAAAACGTGCGTGTATGCGTTTATGTCCGCGGAAGCGTAAGAGCTTACCAAGATTTTCGTCTCAAATGTCCTCACTAAATGTAAGAGGCTATAGGCTAAAAAAAATTACTGTATATATATAATATATACAGGGTGGGAGAAAAGTCTTTAAGGATTTTATACATGCAAATAATTTGTTAATAATAAATAAATTCCAATGATATCACTGCAATGTATGCGAATGTGTCTTCGGTTTAAAGAGTAAAGGAAATAAACGCAACGTTCACTACTGGGCAAAAAAAAATCCCAAAATACGATTGGGTGAACCCGCTAAAACGGCTCCACTGACAGTTTGGGCGTGCATTGGTTATTCAGGACTTGTTTTCTTTGACATATCGAGAGATACGATGGATGGAAAACGCTATTGCCAGGTATTGAGAGACAAAGTTTTGCCATAGTTTACTAATGGCGTTGGCAAGAATTGGCTTTATCAGCATGATGGAGCGCCACCACATTACTCTGTAGCAGCTGCCCGTCAGATTCTGGATATGAGCCTTGAAGGAAGATGGCGCTGGGCGGCGAGGCCCCATCGAGTGGCGAGCCAGATCACCTGATTTAGCCCCCGTGTGATTTCTGGCCTTGGGCTTAGTTGCATGATGACAAACTCTACACTCCTGGTTTCAGCTATCCAAATATGAATGCCTTTGGCGGCAGAATAGATGAAGAACTGAAAAGGATCTCACTCGATATGTTCAGAAGAACAATGAAGAGTTTCGCAGAGAGAATCCACAAATGTATGATCGCGGATAGAGAACTCTTTGAAGATTAAATTACAATTTAACAAAATATTTGTATAAATTCTTATAGACTTTTTGTTTGATTTGTTTCATCACTTGAACATTTATCTGTATAATGTTGTTAACTAAATAGTTGTATGTATAAAATCCTTAAAGGCTTTTCTCTCATCATATATATTTTTTTTTTTTTTTTTTTTTAGTTCAGGAAGAACCGATTCGCCTCTATTTAAAGGGCATATCTCAGCGGAAAAACAAAGAAAAAATGAGAGGAAAGACAGAGGAAAAAGAAAGGGTGGAGGGGACAGTCGAAGTGGAAAAAGACCAAGGATGACAAGGACTGCAGGGTCGAGCCCCATCATCCTTGGGTGCTAGGGCCGGGAGGGCGCACGTGAAACCTCCAGGAACAAGCACGTACAAACGAGCACAAAGAGCACTCAAGAGCACGAGCTTAGAACCCCCTTGCGGGGCTCATCATATATATATATATATATACACATTTCAACTGCAAAGAACACGCAGTATAAATAACGTAAAGAACGACGCTTGTATAGGAGAACATTCCGCGCAAGATGAGAAGAGAGAACGAACAAATGAAAAAATGAGGTAACCACCCGGGAATCGAACCCGGGATCTTCCGATTGCCGGTCAGATATGATAACCATTACACCACGGGCCTCACTCGAACAAATGCCGTAATTCCTCTACATACGCGCAGAAACCAATGCCCCAAGGGGGCACTCCCGCATGCCGTATCTATATATACATTTCAACTGCAAAGAACACGCAGTGTAAATAACGTAAAGAACGACGCTTGTATAGGAGAACATTCCGCGCAAGATGAGAAGAGAGAACGAACAAATGAAAAAATGAGGCCCGTGGTGTAATGGTTATCATATCTGACCGGCAATCGGAAGATCCCGGGTTCGATTCCCGGGTGGTTACTCATTTTTCCATTTGTTCGTTCTCTCTTCTCATCTTGCGCGGAATGTTCTCCTATACAAACGTCGTTCTTTACGTTATTTATACTGCGTGTTCTTTGCAGTTGAAATGTATATATAGATACGGCATGCGGGAGGTGCCCCCTTGGGGCATTGGTTTCTGCGCGTATGTAGAGGAATTACGGCATTTTGTTCGAGTGAGGCCCGTGGTGTAATGGTTATCATATCTGATCTGACCGGCAATCGGAAGATCCCGGGTTCGATTCCCGGGTGGTTCACTCATTTTTTCATTTGTTCGTTCTCTCTTCTCATCTTGCGCTGAATGTTCTCCTATACGAGCGTCGTTCTTTACGATATATATATATACTGTATATATATAAATTGCTGAGTGTAAGTAAAAGTTGGTATGTGTGGGCAGACAGTCCGGTTACATTCTCCAAAGTACTTCCCGTTCACATCATTGAACATTTGGCATCTGGAGAGGTGGGAGTAAATCCCCCCCTGGTAGAAGCCTGTACCATGTTGACGAAGTCACAAGATTACAGATGTTTAAAAAAAAATCACCCGATATATATATATATATATATATTATATATATATATATATATATATATATCGTTCGGAATTCTTAAATGTGGGTGCAACCTGAGAATCACTTCTTTCCAGTTTAGCTAAATAAGATATGTTTTGGTGAAAAGGAATGTTCTCCGATAAAAACAAAACGCGAATAATAATATGTATATATATATACAGATATGAGTCACGTCTCATTATTAAATTTGGTAACGTTTCAAGTACAAATCTAAAAACTATCCGTGAAGTAAAATTTATTTTATTTACCAAATTTGCATATAAGTCGTGATATTTTTTTTAAATATCTGACGCTCTAAAAGGTTTGTATTTTTATTTTAACTGAAATAAAACATGAAGTATTGTTTTTAATTTGTACGATATTACAATCGTTTTGTACTAGAAGTTGCTTAACCTAAGCTCAGTGGCGTGGTGGGACTCTCATCGCTGGTAGGGCCAGAGAGCATTTTGGCGCCCTCTCGAAATGATTCCAAATTTTTAATTTTGCATTTTTTGACCGTTTTGGGACTGAGACGTATTTGTTTACATTTTTCGTTTTGAACGTTATAAACAGGACCAAACTGTTAGATTTTTTCGGTTAATAAATTTATAGAAATATAGGTTGTTTGTATGCAGAAAATATTATTATTACAAACTTCTTACAACAAAAGAAAGCACAGCACGTGTGTGTCATGTATGTGAAAATAAATACTTAACGTCTCTACTACATAATTAGGGCTTTCGAGAGAAATTTTGATGATTGACCAAATCGAACAATTAGCCGGTCTTTGTCTAGTTTCTTTACTATATTTCGTTCGACTGACATCAGCATTGTACCCAGCGGCATGTCCTGCGACGTGGAATTCCTTATGCGCGTTTTGATTCGCTTCAATGCTGAAAAGGATCTCTCAGCCGTTGCTGATGTAGCGGGAATTGCCACTAATATGCCATATGCTTTTGAAAGAGTTGGATAGGCTTCAATAAGACCCGTATCATGATTGAGTACAGTGTAGGCGCTGTAAATCGATTTTGTGTTCGATAATAAAGGGAATATGGAATTGAAGCTATAACGCTCCGAGGCACATTCGTGACTATTGATGCTGTAATTACTGCAAAATTCATCGATCTCATTCTTCAATGTAGAAATTTGAGCACCAGATTTTTTATTTCTCTTTTTATCCATTGCATATGGACTAGATTCTATGTTTCGACCAATTAGTTTATTTTGGTTTTTGACAGTTTATAATACCAAGAAGAAAAATATTTGATGCTGAAATTTTATCTGTAAAATCGAATGTAGTTATATCAGGTCATCCCATAAGTAATGTCGTTTTTGAGATCGGAATTTGAAGGACAAAAAAAAAAAAAACTGAAACCTTTTAATCTAGTATATATGACGCGTTCGGTGGAGAAGGGGCGAACGCAACATTTTCGAATTATGCCACAAAATGCAGTTAAAGTTTGTAAACTTTAAACCTTTGTATTTTTCCGGTTTATTGAAATGTTGTATGAATTTGAACACATACTTGAGTAAAATATTGTTGTGTAATATGTCGATATAATAAAACGCCAAGAAATTTTACAATATTATTTATTGATAGCTTCTGATGTTAACTGGTGTAATCCATTATTTGGTCCTCTTCGTCGAATGTTGTATTACCTGCTTCAACTGTTTCGGTTTCTTCCAGTTCCTTTAACAATCTTGTATAATAGTTCACTGCAGTTGCAGGCATTAGGTCTGATAATTCTTTGAGATCTTTTATTTTTTCCTTAGTTATTGGCAGCAATTGGGAATACTTTGGTTGCAGTGTCTGCTGGGCTAGATTGAATAAACTGACACTGTAGGATTTTTTCCCTTTCTGCAGTCTGACGGGATGGCTATTATCTGGGGTTGTGCGGTATGCAGTAGATATTACGTAGCCTTCTTTGTGTTGAAAGTCAAATATTAACTTTCTTGCATCTGTAAATTTAGTAGTTGTTGATTTCCTAATGACAATGCACGTTTTTAGGACGTCAAAATCGAGAAAATCAGCCTGTTTCATTTCTACAACTAGGAAGCGCTGCGAAACGGCTGTAGTTATGGCCGTAACATAATCTTTTTTGGTGTAAATAATATTGCTGTAATTATTTTTTATATTTTGTTCAATTTGGCCAAATTGAGCATCACAGGGCATTGTCGAGTGATCAGAAAGTAGATAGATGTGTTCAATGTGAAGCAATGATGCGGAGTGAATTTCTCTGAGATACATTAAAACCTAAATTTTACCGTGAAAGAGTGCAGACCAACATCTAATTTTTTGCATAGGTAAAGCAAAGGTTTTAAAGGATAATTATACGACAAAAAACTCATTTTTCGAATTTTGTGGCGTTCGCCCCTTCTCCACCGAACGCGTCATATATATACACATCCTC
Source organism: Bathynomus jamesi (assembly GCA_023014485.1). Classification (NCBI taxonomy): domain Eukaryota; kingdom Metazoa; phylum Arthropoda; class Malacostraca; order Isopoda; family Cirolanidae; genus Bathynomus; species Bathynomus jamesi. Next base: position 107,037 of record JAJOZX010001474.1, on the reverse strand, counting down.
AGAATGCTTAAAAAACAAATACAGGTTTTACTGTATAGATAGATAGATAGATAGATAGATAGATACATAGAATAACCTTTATTAATAATAATAAAATAAATAATTTTTTTTCAATTTACAATGACATGAATAATTGTGAAGCTCGACTATTTATTTAATTTAATTTGGCCCTTAAGCTTTAGGCTTTACTGGGCTCTTATTAAAAAATAAGCAGCTAGTTGTTATAAATTAATAATAATAAATAAATAAATAAGTAAATAATTATTATTAATAGTTAAAATATGTATTACAATATTAAACAATATTAATGGACAATATTAAACAATATTAGTGGACATTAATCCTAGATCTTTGTTAGTATGCCATTATTAATCGGGATTTCAACTTGGTTTTAAACAAATTTACATTCACAATATTTTTTATATCGGCATTTACGTCATTCCATAATTTCAATCCAATGAAAATGGGTAGTTTTTGAGATGAAGACAATCTAATTTGAGGTATAATAAGCTTTGATCTATTTCTGGTCTGATACGAGTGGATTTCTTGATGAGTTACAAAATATCTATTTACCCATTGCAAAGTAATGATTTTGCTCTTACACTCATAAATAAAAATAAAATGTGTCAGTTTGGTTATCGTTGAGCTTTAGTAGGTTTAGCTCTTTAAATAATGCACTAGAGTGATCAAGGAAATCAGCATCAGATAATAACCTAATTGCTCGTTTTTGGATGACAAAGATACCATTTAATGCGTTGTTAGCGGAGTTTCCCTAAACAAGGGTGCAGTATGTTATATAAGGAAGAACGAGAGTATGATAAAGAGTCAATAAAACTTGCTTAGGGACTACATTTCTAAGTTTAAACATTATAGCAACGCTCCTTGAAATTTTTTTCGCGATATAATTTATATGATCACTCCATTGCAAATTCTTATCTAGCATTACACCAAGAAATTTTGTTACAGTACACTCCTTTATAGCGATTTCATTAACATTAAGTTCATCAAGATATACATTTCTTTTATTAGTAAAAATCATGAAATTTGTTTTACTGGTATTTAGGAAGAGTTTATTGGTGGTCAACCATTTCATTACACTGATGAATTCTGAATGAAATATATTCTTAGCTGTATTAACATCTTTGCAAGAAAAAGAGACAGTTGTATCATCTGCAAACATTATGAAGTTCAGTATATCAGATGAACGTGGAAGGTCATTTATATATAGTAAAAATAACAGTGGACCCAGAACTGAGCCCTGTGGCACACCATGTTTGACAAGCGCTTTAGTTGAGCAAACCTTATTTACTGATACAAAATTATATCTATTGGACAAATAACTTTTAAACCAATCACTGACTGCTCCTCTAAAACCGTAACAATATAATTTATTAAGTAGAATATTATGGTCTATTACATCAAACGTCTTACTCAAATCCATAAATATTGATATCATTATTTCTTTGTTCTCTTTAGCTATATTTGCATTTTCCATAAGATTTAAAATAGCCATTTCCGTTGTTTTATTATTACGGAAGCCATATTGATTTGGAGATAAATTTGTGGAATTTACGCTGGAACCGTTCGAGTTACGGCAGCCTGAAAAGAAGAGACAGTATTATGAAATAGTCTTCCTAAACGCGCAGCTCCAACGTCATTAAGATGAAGTCCATCTCCGAGGAACAAGTCCCTCCTGCCGTAAAAACTGTTTCAAAAATTCGCAAAATGCACTCCTTCCTGTTGGCAAAGAGACTTTAGGTTATTGTTAATATAGGTCGCCTTGCTGCAGAAATCGTTACGTTGGATAATTCGAGGAAGTATACCTGTTAAAACAATCTTATTAGTTTTTTCCTTTAATCGCTCTAGTAAGTATAGTGATTAGATAGATAACATGGGGATAAATAATTTAGTCTATGCTGATATTATTATTATTATTAATATTATTACGATCGTAAACTAAAATTAAGATGTTCTTCAATAATGGCTGAATAATACATAATACAGGGTGTTTATAAAGTAACGCAGTTAAAGGTTTGGATTGTCTTATAATAATAATAATGATTGGGGTTGTTTAACCTCTTTCGCAACATGTAAGGTTATATGACAGAGGGGACTTACAGCTTTACGTGAGATCCGAACCACGGGTCACTACATAATCTGGACACGGAAGATGGTCTCCCATCCAACTACTACCCAGACCCAATATCGCTTAACTTCGCTGATCAAACGGGAAGCGGTGTTACGACATTGGGTGTTACGACATTGGGTGTTACGACATTGGCTACGACGTAGCACGATTGTCTTACAAAATTCTACGAAATTTATTCTCAAAACCACATTAGTTTTGATAGTACTATTATGCATTTCCATCCTAAACTTTTAATAATGAGTTAATATTAGTTTCAAAATTGGAGATGAGCCAATGGAGCAAGTACAAGAATTTAAGTATCCGCGTGAAATTGATCACCACCTCTTTAAATGAAGACTCAGATATGAAGCAACGCTGAAATTCTTGTGATAACAAATAATGATTATAAGGAACTTAGATTTTGCGCAAACGAAGCTAAAAAAAAACTATTTTTCGTACTTTCTGCACCAATATACTGTATATGAGCAGCCACTTTGGACTAATTCTATGAAAAATTCTGGCAGAAACCTAAATTCACTTTATAACAAATCGGTTAGAATGCTAAATAAATTACGAATACTTCTTTGTAAGGTGCTCAGCTCCGCAAATGTTTGCTATAAAACCACAATGTCTCGAGCTTCCCGGTGTCACATATAATGTTACAGCGGAAGTAACAGGGCTTGCTCAATACATTTTCTAATGCAAAGAATTCAAAACTTAGCCACCCCAATTATCCAAGCTATTCTAAACTTTTGGTTTCATGTTATACAGTATAAAAATGTTTCTCTGCAATTTCACTTCAAAAAATATTATTTTTATGTTTATTTTAGTTTTTATTACTACCTGAATTATGGAAAATACTTTTCTGACAATAATAATATATATATATATATATATATATATATATATATATATATATATATATATATATATATATATATATATATATATATATATATATATATATATATATATATATATATATATATATATATATATATTATTATTGTCAGAAAAGTATTTTCCATAATTCAGGTAGTAATAAAAACTAAAATAAACATAAAAATAATATTTTTTGAAGTGAAATTGCAGAGAAACATTTTTATACTGTATAACATGAAACCAAAAGTTTAGAATAGCTTGGATAATTGGGGTGGCTAAGTTTTGAATTCTTTGCATTAGAAAATGTATTGAGCAAGCCCTGTTACATTATATGTCGTTTCTATTCATTTATATACTGCGCGGTCATTGCAGTTATATGCATATATGTATATATATATATATATATATATATATACACACACACACACACACACACACACACACACACATATATATATATATATATATATATATATATATATATATATATATATATATATATATATATATTGACAGTAATTCAACCATTTATAGCTGTTTCCTTGATATAAGTAAGGCATATGATAGGGTGAACCACAATATTTTATTTGCAAAACTAGAAGACAGGAATGTTCCCATGTACATATTAAATTTATTGAAATTTTGGTATTCCCACCAATCTTTCACTGTTAGGTGCGGCAATGTACTATCCGAGTGTTTTGGCTCCTCTTGCGGGGTGAGACAAGGCTCCTTGCTCTCTCCTATGCTGTTTAATGTGTATATTGACGGATTAATTGCTTCACTTAATGAGGCAACAGTGGGATGTTGTATAGGTAACACAAGGATAAATAACTTAGTTTATGCCGATGATATGGTGTTAATAAGTCCCTCTGTTAAAGGTCTGGATCGGCTACTAAACGTCTGCGAAGTGTATTCGCAGAAACATGATATTCTTTTTAATGTTACAAAAACTAAGGTTATGCAGTTTCATCCTAAAAGCTGTAATCAGCCAGCTGATATAAGGTTTAAAATGAATGGTGAAGTAATTAAGGAAGTACAAGAGTTTAAGTATTTGGGTCAAACTATTACCAGCTCCTTGCGTGATGACTCGGATATAAGAAAACAATCTCGAAGCCTGTGTGCTAAAACGAATATGACCATAAGGAACTTTCGTTTCTGTACAAGTGAAGCTAAAGACACTCTCTTTCGTACTTTCTGCAGTAATATATATGGTCAGCAACTCTGGGTGAATTACAAAAAAGGTTCTGGCAGAACCCTAAATTTGCTGTACAACAGGTCTTTTAGACTCTTACATAAATTACCTCCGAGATGCTCAGCTTCGCAAATGTTTGCTACCCGCAATGTCCCGAGCTTCCTGGAGGTAACAGGACGTGCTCAATACAGTCTAATGCAAAGAATTAAAAAATCAACCAACCCGATCATCCAAGCTATCCATGAGTCCTGCCATTTATCCTCTAAGCTATGGACTTCTTGGTACGAAAACATCTGTCTGTAGCTCCACTTCGACAGTGCAGTATTATTTCTAAT